>JAMQGT020008960.1:0-36368 GCA_024447675.2 Pterophyllum scalare | reverse complement strand
AAAGACATGCGAGCATCCACACAGGAGAGAGACCATTTAGTTGTAATGAGTGTCCTAAAAACTTTTAAGTGTAAGAGAAATCTTACTGGCACACATGAGAGTTCACACAGGAGAAAAACCATTCGGTTGTAAAGATGTTGCAGTAAAAGGTTTACACAATCAGGGATTTTGAAGGAGGCACATGACGCTGTCCCCACACAGGAGAAAAGAGCGTTCGTCCGGTGGAAGCCAGTGGAGTTGGTCTGAAGTCCCAAAACTGGCACCAGCCACATCTGAATTGGTGCAGATGCAAGTCAAGGCAGGTGTAGGTGAGGCACACACGTTTGTATAAATTTTTACAGTACTACAAGTAAGAGCGCTGCCATCACAATGCGTGGGTGTTTTTTGCAGTATTGGTTCCAAATGCAGTTGACAGCCGAGGACTCATTCCACATTTAAAGTTTGCATATTTCAGTCATGCTTCTGAGAACTGCATTTCACAGTTCATAAAATGTGCACTTATCTGAGAGGACCTGCATCAATGACATAATGTCATGTCACTGGTTGCTCAGTACGTGGACAAAGAGTTACTTATATTGTGACCCATGGGCAGCCACAGTAAATGCTTGAGCATCAAGTTCACATGTAAAACATAACTGAATATATTTATTCCTTCATATATGGGCCAATATATGAAACTACCAAATATTACATTACATCATGGAAAATGTGGGCAGGCAAGACTTTTTAGGAATAAATGTATTTCTTTGTAAAAGCCCCTTTATGTGTTAAATTTTATTTAGTAAAAATGAAAATCTGTAGAAATTTATTAAAACATTTGCAAACAAACATGGAAATACAGAATATAAAGCAAAAACAGAGTTTGTACAATTCTAACAAGCTTGAAAGTCAATATTTGGTTTGACTACCATCATTCTCCATCACAGCCTGAACTCTCTGAGGCAGCTTTCTATCATTCCTTTAAGCAGTCTTCAAGAATAGTTCTCCAGGCTTCTTGAAGGACATTCAAAGTTCTTCTTTGGATTTTTCTGCCTTTTGTTCTGTTCTCTGTCAGGATGATTCCCACACTGCTTCAATACTGTTGAGGTCTGAGCTCTGGGGAGGCCAATCCATGACTGATAGTGTTCCACTGTGTATGTTTTTTACTGCACTGGCAGTGTGTTTGGGATCATTTCATTGTCACACTGAAAAATGAAGCCATTGCCAATCAGATGCTTTCCAGATCGCACTGCATGGTGGATCAAAGTCTGATGCCACTTTTCTGTGTTCATATTTTAACCATTTTTACCAAGATCTCCAGCACCACTGGCTGAAATGCAGCACCAAAACATGACACAGCCTCCACCGTGTTTTATAGATGACACTCACTGCTCCACCTCTCTCCTGATCTCTTCTATACTTACTGATTTGACTGATTTGAACCAAAAATTTGAAATTTAATTCATCACTCCTGTTCCCACTGATTTTCAGTCCAGTTCTTGTGTAATGTGGCATACCTCAGTCCTTTCTCCCTGTGCAGCAGCTCTGGCGAAGCAAAGAAAAGAACCTTGTAATTACAGTGTGCTTCTTTTCTGAAAGCTTTGCTCTACACAGCATTTTAAATAACAAACACACAATATTTTCATGGTTCAGCTTTATTTTTAATACCAGATCAAATCAGAAATGAAACCAGATAATTTCCAAATTTCTTAAATGAGTAAATATTTGGTTGTTGTTCATTTTTTGCAAATGTACAAAATCAAATGCTCTATAATATACATGTGTGCTTTAATGTTTCCTGCAGATGCCCATCAGACTAAAAAGGAGGTTTCCTTCAGCAAAAACCAGCAAGATCCAGACCTCCTTTACTTAAAGGAGGAACAAGAGGAACTTCTGACTGGATGCGATAACAAGCTGGTGAATTTAGAGGAGGCTAAAATCAATATGTCCCCATTTACTGCTGTTCAGGTGAAGAGTGAAGATGATGAGGAGAAACCCAAGTTCTCACAGCTTCAACAAGACATGGTGGACACAAAGCCTCCACCCGGCATCCCAGCTGAGGAGATAAAAACAGAAACTGATGGGGGGTCATTTACAACCACGTAATGGTGGAAAGGCTTGAGACTCTTACAAGACTGAAGTCAGTATTGATGATAAACATGGTGATGATGATGATGGTGGCTAGCAGGAAACTGTGTCAGATTCTGAACCTGAAACTGAAGACAGTGGTTAGCAGGAGACCAGGTTCCTGAGTCTGGGATGCAATACGACCAGAAAAATCCGTTTCCTGCTCTTGAGTCTTCTGAACTCGAGTAGATGACAATTCATTCAGGTAAAAGGGCTTCAAGCTGTTTGACTTTACAGGCAAGAACTGAACAAAATCCACATTTTTAAGATGCTCGCATGATCGTGTTTGCAGTTAAAGGCTAAGAGAAATCTTAAGACGTGAGTCCACACAGGAGAGAAACCATGCTGTGGTGTTTGTGATGACAATTTACACAAGAAGAAATGTACTTGGTTGTAAAGAAAGATTAATAACGGTAATAATGATTTTGTTTACGTCTGCACATCACTTCCATTTAGATATTAGACATTTAGAGGAGATATTTTCTCTTTATCTGATGAAGTCATCTTATTCAAATGTGTGTTTGCTTTCATCACATGTTAAAACATATTTCAATACTAGAACCGCTGAAGGCCTCATTTTGGCCCTTTAGAATTTAATGTAAACCAACAATCGAGGCATGCTGGAATTGCCTAGCAACACATATTGTTTACACACACTTTGATATGAAGACTGCTGTAACATGAGCCAGAGGAAGTTAGATCTGACAGAGGCTACAGGCTACAGTGAAGCAGAGACTGATTCAATCTACCTCCACCCCCTGAGGTTCGAGTGTTAATCACATCATTAAATTTCATTATATAGTTTGTCACAAGTCTTAAAAATGCAATATTACACTAACAATGCTAAGAGACCCAGTTTGGTAATGCATGTAGTAAAAAAAAATTTCCCAGTGGTTTCCAGAAAAATGACCATGTCACTGGAGGTGCTTGACACAGATCCACTTTCTGCCATTAAAAATAAAATAAAGTGACAGTTTAATTTTTATTCACGTGATTGTCTTTTAAAGTGCAGCTTTTGGAGGAATGTTTGAAGGTTTATAAAGTACTAATTTGTCCTGATCCTTTATTGTTAAACAAGTTCTGTTAAGGTGAGACAGGTTGACTCATCACATTGTTAGCTTTGTTGTTTTTGGGTGAACACTTGGGTCAGTTGGTTGGTGCTTCAGGTGCCCGGGAGGTTGATCAGAGATTGCATTTGTTTCTTCATGAGGTGCTTTAGGACCTGTGATCTCTGCTGATCCAGAGACCAAAATTAGAGACCTAACATTTTCACAATAAAACAGTAAAAGATAAGATTGAAAAAGAAGAATTAGAGAATGCTAAAGGATATTTCACAATTTTGACTACCAATTTTTTTCAATTATCTGACAAACATTATTTTGTGAGATGGTGAGTTGGCGGTTGTTGATAGCTGTTGTTCAGTTGAACAGGGAGCAGCACTGAAGGGAGCAGCTGTTGTTTAAGGAGTCCAGTTTTTAGAATATTCAAACTTGGAAAAGAATGTAATCCACATTAGTCCAGCATATGTCCATCAATGCACATATTAAGTAAATGTGTAGGACTGATTTTTATAATGGTTTCTCTTCATTGGCTCCCTGTTAAATCCTGAATAAAATTTAAGATCCTTCTTCTCACATACAAGGTCTTGAATAATCAGGCCCCATCTTATCTTTAAGACCTCATAGTACCATATCACCACAATAGAGCACTTCACCCCTCATCCCGAACTGGTCACAGCAGATGACTGCCCCTCTCTGAGCCTGGTTCTGCCAGAGTTCTTCCTGTTAAAAGGGAGTTTTTCCTTTCCACTGTCACCTTGCTCATAGGGAGTCGTTTTGACTGTTGGGTTTTTTCTGTAATTATTATAGGGTCTTTACCTTACAGTATAAAGCACCTTGAGGTAACTGTTTGTTGTGATTTGGTGCTGTATAAATAAAATTGAACTGAATAAGGCAAATTTAAAATAGAGCAGGAGGACTGGTTCAACATTGCAGCTTGAATTGCTCATAATTCACTGCTCAACAGGGTAAGATTTATATAGAGCAGGTATCCTCAAATCCAGGCCTCGAGAGCTGGTGTCCTGCAGCTTTTAGATGTGTCCCTGATCCAACACACCTGAATCAAATGGCTGAATTACCTCCTCAGTATGCAGTCAAGTTCTCCAGAGTCCTGCTAATGACTTCTATATTAGACTCAGGTGGGGGGGGGGGGGTTACACAAAAAAGACTCAGGTGTGTTGAAGAAGAGATGCATCTAAAAGTTGCTGGACACCGGCTCACGAGGCCTGGATTTGAGGATCCCTGATTTAGAGTCTCATTAGGATCTTACTGAAAGAGTAAAGTTAGGATGCCTCCTGGGGGCCTCCCCTTGGAGGTTTTCAGGCACACCCAAGTGGGAGGAGACTGCAGAGGAGACCCAGAACTCACTCAAACAAACTGAAATATGGTTTCCCTTAATTTCATTTAGATTATTTTAATTTAGCTCAGTTTTTATTTATACAGTATCAGTCAAAATTTTGGACGAAAGTGTGTGTCTTTTTATCTAATCATTGTCTAGACATCAAATTTATAAGAAGCAGATTTTATCACATCAGCAGCATAAAGTTCAGAGTTCAGCTATGGGTTTAACTGTCTGTTTAACTGTGTGTTGTTGAAGGTTCAAAGCATACACTATATTCACTCACCCATCCAAATCACTGAATTCAGGTTTTCCAATCACTTCCATGGCCACAGGTTTATAGACCAAATAACCGAGTGTCAAGTTTGGTGGAAGGGGGATTATGGTGTAGGGTTGTTTTTTAGGAGTTGGACTCGGCCCCTTAGTTCCAGTGAAAGGAACTCTTAATGCTTCAGCATACCAAGACGTCTTAGACAATTTCATGCTCCCAACTTTGTGGGAACAGTTTGGGGATGGCCCCTTCCTGTTCCAACATGACTGTGCACCAGTGCACAAAGGAAGGTCCATAAAGACATGGATGAGTGAGTCTGGTGTGGAAGAACTTGACTGGTCTGGACAGAGTCCTGACCTCAACCTGATAGAACACCTTTGGGATAAATTAGAGAGGAGACTGTGAGCCAGGCCTTCTCGTCCAACATCAGTGTCTGATCTCACAAGTGTGCTTCTGGAAGAATGGTCAAAAATTCCCATAAATATACCCCTAAACCTTGTGGAAAGCCTTCACAGAAAAGCTGAAGCTGTTATAGCTGCAAAGGGTGGGCCAATATCGTATTAAACCCTATAGATTAAGAATGGGATGTCACTCAACTCCATATACATGTGAAAGCAGACAAGTGAATACTTTTGGTGATATAGTGTATTTTAAATCATTATATGGTACTTTCTATATGTCTGTGATACACACAGCACACTTGTAAGAATCATAGTTTCTAAGTTATCAGGCTTTTTGTCAGTGTTTGACCAATAAATCATAAAATTGACCTTGAAGACGTTGGTGGATGTAAGGGAAATTTTAATGGATTGGTAATGTGACCAGACTCTGAACCCCTACAAATTTTTTTTATCAGAAATCACTTATACATTGTGTTATTTTTGCACACATACTGTTGTTTTTCTGTATTATTGGTAACACAAACAGTGAATTATATCATGTATTATTTACTATGTTATAATGTCGTGTCACTGTCCACCCAAAAACACTGGTGGAGTGAAGCTGAATATATTTAATCAGCTGCTAGATTTAAGTACAAGATAAATAAAAATTATACTTTACTCTTATACCAATTTATTAAAGTATTCATATTCACTCCAGCTGCAGCAGTACAGAGTTACTGTACTGCATTGCAACAAAATAAATGTTTGTGATTCTGAAATAGGGCCTTCTGGATAACAAGGGTTTGAATGATGATAACAAATCAAAGAGCTGTGGAGCCACAGGGGGTTCAGCCTGAGGAGCTGTGCTGTGTTTCTTTGTAATGATGTGAGACAGACTGAATGTGGAAAGCTGTTAATCAACTTGTTATTTATTCAGTGTATTTAAACTTGAAAAGACACAAAACAGAAAATAAAGGGAATAATTCAGAGACTTTTTCATAGCTTCACACCGGGCAGCACGTCTTTCTCGAGCTTAAATTAGTTCTGAGCAAGTCTTTCACCACAAAAACATAAATGAGAAGCGAATGTTTATTTTACTTCATTAACTGCTGCAATTATTACTTCATGCACCCCATCGTAGGAACCTTTTATTGGGCTGTGTTGCAAGGGGGAAACGAAACAAAGGTCGGGCCGCCTGGCAGGAAGCTGGCTGTCATGGAACTCCGCGGACCCTGCGAAGGAGTTTGCATCGCCTGTGCGGGGAAGTTTCAGGAGCTCGTTACCGTTTTGAGGCTGTGATGAGGAAGTTCAGACACACTGAGATGATAATTTAGCACGATAAAGGGAAACTCGGAGACTCGGCGTCAAAAACATGACGGAGGAAAAGTGGAGCTGAGATAGAAACACGCTGGACTCTTCTTCTCCAGGTGGACACCGTGAAGAAGACTCCCCTGCTTTCTGCTGCACAGGTAATTTATTCCCATCAGCGTCAGCAGCCACGTGGACATGAGTATAATTAGCACAGGTGCTTCGAGGATGTAATTTAATTTTTGTGGCTGTATTGCCCCCCAAAAAACCCGGCCCCTTTACTGCGATCAGTCTACAGATACTCCAAGTCACTAACAGTGAATTCATCTCCGTTTACAGTCATGGTGGATTTTATATATACAGATCTGCTTTATGGAAGCTTGTTTCTGTCACTGGGTTATTTTCTCAAAATCTTTGACTTACTAACTCAAACTTCTGAGAAATTGAGAAACTAACTTAAAATTTCAAGTTGAGATAAAAGCTGAGATTTTGACTTGTGGATGGGAGAAATGTATTTTTCTGTGGCAGAAACAAGCTTTTTGCTCAATTCCAAATGAAAGCTGTTGCGGAAGCTGGTTGAAGAGAGTGAAAGTATTGCAGTTTCCTCAGCTTCTGCCTCTTCAGCTCACAGCTGCTTTGAGGTTGAGTAAAGACAGTGATGACTGTTTGGGATCAGAGGAGCTGCTAATGAGCTCTCCTAGATCATTAAATTAAGCCATATATGAGGGTTCATCCAAATATGCAAATATCTAACTGACAATAAAATGACTTTGATGAAGAAGTGTGCTCAACACTGATGCTTTAGTTGTTCCTCGCATAAGTATTGCTGAACACCACACCATTTTGTTTATAATTGCATTAAAAGTACCGCCATTTGTATGAAAGTAATTGCTTATTTAAATGTGCACTCACATTTATCAGTTCTAGTAATAATTGAATGGTATTTAAATGACTTTTTTCTACTCAGTTGTGCACTCAAAGTACTTTTTACCCAAAGTCTCATTCAGCCAGTCACACACACACACACATTCATACAGCACTTTCATCAGTGCCTGAGTGCTTTCTAATGTTTGCACACACTCTGATGGATGCAGCAGGAGCAAGTCTGAGTTCAGGCGGTCTGGCCTGAGGAGACTTCAGCTTGCAGACTGGAGGAGACTTCAGCTTGCAGACTGGAGGAGACTTCAGCTTGCAGACTGGAGGAGACTTCAGCTTGCAGACTGGAGGAGACTTCAGCTTGCAGACTGGAGGAGACTTCAGCTTGCAGACTGGAGGAGACTTCAGCTTGCAGACTGGAGGAGACTTCAGCTTGCAGACTGGAGGAGACTTCAGCTTGCAGACTGGAGGAGACTTCAGCTTGCAGACTGGAGGAGACTTCAGCTTGCAGACTGGAGGAGACTTCAGCTTGCAGACTGGAGGAGACTTCAGCTTGCAGACTGGAGGAGTCAGGGACTGAATGATTGGTAGACAACCTGCTTTGCCACCTGAGAACGAATGAATAAATGTTGTCTAATAGCTGGCATTTGTGTCATTACAGCTTGTAGATGAAAATCACACGTTGAGTCACAATGCCTCGATCAAGGAGCGTTCGACCGGATGACTCCGGAGGTCTCAGTTTGTATCCTCTCATACCTGTATCAGCTACATCAGATTTGGCACCAAGACAAGCAGGTGAATGCCGTCCATTTGTTTCATTAACTTAACCTGTAATTCATACTCTGGGTCAAACAGTAAAAATTAATAAAACAGAGCACTAACTTCATGTGTAATGGAGCTGTATTCAGATATTTGGTGCAGGCATTTGTAGAACAACTTCACCCGCTTCCAGCATGCATGGAAAAGTGGATAAAGTCTGAAGAATTTAAAGCTCCAGCAGCACTTGGAGCTTGCTTTTATACTCCATAAAGCTGAAATTTATCAGCCGGGATTAGCTGTGCGGTACCAGTGTCAGTTATTTTTTCCTCAGTGCATGTGAGATGAGGTGCTTTGATTTATGTTCTAATTTACTTCTGACTGCAGCAAATGCTTGAATGTGTAGCTCAGTTAGTCAGTAAGGCTACTCTGTGTGAGGGACTAAGCACTTACTTCAGCATTCAGTAACATAAATCTGTAGGAATGCATCTTGTCGTCTCCCACCATCAAAGTCCAAAGCCATAACATTAACCGTAGCATGTGAGACAGTCCTAGAGATTTTCTCTGTGTAAAAATTAAGGTTCATCTCCTCATATAAAATGAGTCCTGACAGTAGTACCAGAGGCCAAGTTAATGCCATCAGGAGTAAGTAAACAAATGATTTATACAAATTATTCTAATATATTCTTTTTTTAAAATTTACCTCAGGTTCACTCCCAGAAATCTTTCTCTAATACAGAACCTCCTGTTTCTTTAGCCAAGAAGGCAAAGATGATTAAGAGAGAGTGGATATACAGTCATGTGAAAAAGAAAGTACACCCTCTTTCAATTCTAAAGTTTACATATCAGGTCTTAATAAAATAATCATCTGGTTGTTAGTGGGTTTTAAAATTATGTAAATATGATGCAATACATTTTATTGTCCCCTTAGGGAAATTTGTTATGGACTCAAGTGCGGTCACAGAAGCTGCCTTCACAAAAACAATAAAAAAAATTTAAATGCGTCAGTAACTTTAACAACTGCTAGATCCAGACAGCATTTTGGGATTCTGCTCATACTCAGAATGGAGGAAATGTGATGAACCCTCTGTGCCTGAGTGCTGAGCACTCATAAATGGATTGGAGAGAGAGGTCTTCTGTCCTCACCTACCACCTTCATAGTGGACTGAACCAAATACAATCTTAGCATATGACATATTACACTGTGTCAACAAAAACTAAGCCAAAATGTAGGCAGGGTATGAAAAAATTCACCCTTACAGAAAATCATTCATACCCACGCCCATCAGACTTTTCTATTCTCATACAAATAGCAGATGAGCCATCAGACATATGAATATATCCTGTGAGATCAAAAAGTTATTCTTATTAAGAGGGTAAGTAGCAGCCAGGTGCTATTGATGAAATGCACTTGATTAATTGATCATCAGTAAATGTGAGCACCTCTATAAAAGCAGAGGATTTTTGGTCTGGTCTGGAGTAATCAGGTTTCTGTGTGTGTGTGTGTGTGTGTGTGTGTGTGTGTGTGTGTGTGTTAATGCCAAAGTGGAAAGACATCAGCAATGATCTTATTTAGCAACTGTTGTTGCTCATCAGTCTGGTGAGGATTATAAACAAGGATTAAATGATTTGAAGTCTATCATTCTACAGTGAGACATTATTCACATGTGGAAACCATTAAAGACAGGGGTGGACATCCCAGCAAATTCATCCCTAGACTGGATAATGCAATGCTCAGAGAAACTGCAAAACCCCAAGAGCTCCATCACAAACTCCAAATAAAACACAAGACTTTTGGAACAAAGTCCTTTGGACAGATGGACAGAAAACCATTACTTCAAGTTAGTACTGCTAATGGTGGTTCTGAATCATAGGATGTATTTAGTTTTTCACACACTGCTTCTGCGGTTTGGCTTGTTAAATAATGATAGTGTAATGTGTCAAGAAGTCTTTAACTAATTTGATGAGATGATTTTGTTTTTTTTGATTGTGTCCTAATATGAAATACCCTCAAACTGAAAACGCAGAGCTCACAGATGCCTATGATGTACATATGTGTTTCAGGGTTTTCTGCAGATGTCCAGCAGATGTTGCCAGTTAAAGAAGAGGTTCCCTGGAGCCCCAGTCTGGACCAGCAGGACACCGACCAGGTCCAGATAAAAGAAGAACAAGAGGAACTCTGGAGCAGTCAGGAGGGAGAGCACCTTAATGAACTGGGTGCTGTTTCTTTCAAGAGTGAAGATGAAGATGAAAAGCCTGAGTTCTCACTGCTTTATCATAGACCAAGTGAAAACAGCAGAGAGGCAGCACCTCCAACCAGCTGCTTGGATAAACGGATAAAAGCAGAAACTGAAAGAGAGGAATTTGGAGGGCTAGAACCAGTCACTAATTCATATCTGAATAGTCATTTACAACCAAATACTGAAGAAGAGGCTTCAGACTATTTTGAGAATGAAGTCAGTATTGATGATGACGACGACGATGATGATGATGATTGGCAAGAGCCTTTGTCAGAGCCTTTGTCTGGGCCTGAAAGTGAAAGTAGTGACAGTGATTGGAAGGAGAGCACGACACACGACTCTGGTGTAAACAGTGATAGTGTGGGATGCAAGTCTGCTAAAAAGTCCTTTAACTGCTCTGAGTGTGGTAAACGCTTTCAGTACAAGCGGTGTCTTCAGAGACATGCAACACGTCATTCTGGAAAAAGGTCTTCCAGCTGTTTGGTTGATAGAGTGAAGGCAAATCTAGATTCACAGACAAAAGTCCACAGTGGAGAGAAACCATTTGGCTGCAATGTTTGTGGCCAAAGATTCAATCAAAAAGCAAACCTTAAGACTCACATGAGAGTTCACACAGGAGAAAAACCATTTAGTTGTAACATTTGTGAGACAAGATTCAGACAGCAGTATAGTCTTGATAGACACATGAGAATCCACACAGGCGAGAAACCGTTTAGTTGTGGGGTTTGTAATAAAAGATTTTTACAACTGGGAGATCTGAAGAGACACCGGAGTGTCCACACAGGAGAGAAACCTTTCGATTGTAGTGTTTGTGGTAAAAGATTTACTCAGAGGATACATTTCAAGACACACATGAGTGTCCATACAGGTGAGAGGCCATTTGGTTGTGATGTTTGTGGTAAAAAATTTAACCGAGAGGGAAATCTCAAGACGCACAAAAGAATCCACACAGGAGAGAAACCATTTAGCTGTGAATTTTGTAGTAAAAAGTTTTCACAGCCAGGGGTTCTGAAGAGACACAGGAGCATCCACACAGGGTTGAGTCCATTTGTTTGTGATCTTTGTGGTAAGAGGTTTAATTATAACAAAAATCTTAGCAGGCATATGATAATTCATACAGGCGACAAACCATTTGGTTGTGATGTTTGTAATAAAAGATTTTTACAGTTAGGTGATCTAAAGAGACACATGAGCGTCCACATGGGAGAATAATGTTTTAGTCTAGTGGGGTTTATGGAAAAAGATCTATCCTAAGAGGGAAATGTAAAGAGATAAGATATTTTGGCGTATCACTTGGAACATTATTGAAGAGTTTAGGTATGCTAAACTGATAACATCTGGCCCTCTGATCATTGTAAATGGTAACAGAGCTGTCACAGTGACAAGTGTCATCACTTTCCTGTTTTCCTTGCAACATAAAAAGCACCATCAACACAGCACAGGGAGTGATGTTCACTACCAGGAGTCATTTAAAATTCGATCTTTCATTCCCATACCTGCTCTTTTTTCACCCCTCAGCCTAAAAAAGTCACCATGCTGGGCAGATGGGCAGCCAATCTTCAACTCTGTAAATCTGATAACCTGAGAACCATGTGACTTAGGGTGTTTGGTTCACACTATAGATGCATCTTCTAAAATTCTCAGACGACTTATACTCCCCTCCAAAAGTGCTCTTTATTTCTTCCCTTTATTTCTGCTGCAGACTGAAAACATTTGGGTTTGACATAAGATGAATATGAGCGAAAAATCAACAACTCAGCTTTTATTGCCAGGTATTTACACCTGGATCTGATCCACAGAGCGAATTCATGGTGAAATTACTGTAATAACCACATGTTGGCTTTGTCATTGATGGGCCATAAAGAGACCGTCTGCCATAAAGTGATTTCCGATCTGTCTTTGTGCTTTTTTGTGTAATGCCTTTGCTTGTATTGGTAAAAAGAGTGCAGTCAACAGGATTTATGAATGACTTCTACATACAATGAAGAAATTACCTGTTTTGCATCTTTATGAAGTGTTATTATACCTATATTATAATCAATCCAGTCCTTTTTGGCCACTTAAATTATCTTTATAGAACTTTTGTAGTGAGTTCAGCTGCCTTCTTTGCCAGATTTCTCTTCAAAAAGACATTTTTAATGTCAATACAGTTTTTACCCTGATAAATAAAAAAATATATAAAAGTCACTTTGCCAAAAAAGTGATTGCAGCTTCTATTTTGTGACAAAAATGTTGTTTCTTTCTCAGAATGACTTGATGTAATTCATGAGATATTTTTGACACATGTTTCACAGATTATAGGTCAACAAGTCATTTACAACAGTTTAAATACAGGCAATCATTTTCTGGCAAATACTGGAAATCACTTTTTGGCACAACATCTGTCATAAGGGTGGTACTTGAATAGTCAAATATTTTCTGAGGTGGTACTCATTGTGAGAAGTTTGAGAACCACTGCTCTGTAGGGTTTAAGTCTGAGATTGACTAGGCCCGTCTATAACCTTCCACTTCCTCCCCCTGAGGAACTCCTGTGTGTGTGTGTGTATATATGTTTGGGTAATTATCTTGCTGGATGATGAAGGATCTCCAAATCAGTTTGATTGCACCTTTCTTTCAACTGGCAGACAAAATGTTTCTGTAGACTTCTGAGTTCAATGAGTTCATCGTACTGCTGACATCATTAATGAACATTAATGAACCCGTTCCAGAAGAAGGCATGCAAGTCCAAGCCATGATAATACCTTCACTGTGTTTCACAGATGAGCTCCTGTGTTCAGGATCATGAGCAGATCCTCTCTTTCTCCAAACTTTAGCATTTCCATCACCATGGTAAAGGTTCATCTTTGTCTAATCAGTACACAAAACTTTGTCCCAGAGTTTCTGAGGCTTTTCTCTGTACTTTTGGCAAATTCCAGTCAGGTCTTCCTGTTCTTCTTGCTGTTTAGTGGTTTGCATCTTCTGGTGAAGCCTCTGTACTTTTGTTCATGAAGTCTTCTGTGAACAGTAGATTGTGATACCTTCACTCCTGCCCACTGGAGGCTGTTGCTGATGTCACTAACAGTTGTTTTAAAGTCTTTCTTTACAGCACTTATGTTTCTGTCATCAGCTGCTGTTGTTTTCCTTGGTCTACCTATTCCATGTCTGTTAAGTGGCCACTTTCTTCTTCAAGATGTTCCGAATGGTTCATGGCTCTGATTGATTATCCATCTTCTCTCAGCTTCACAGCTGCTTGTTTTTCACCCATAGACAGCTCTCTGGTTTCATGTTGGTTAGTCCTCTAACTATAAATGCACAGTAAAACCTAAATCTGAAACTGAGAGCAGACTATTTATTGTTTGAGTCGTGTCTGCAGCACAGACCTCATGAATGAATAAATTCCCACTTGCTCTTGTTTTCTTTTGCTCCCTTACGTGTGGTATTTTTAATACATGAAATGATATTCAAAATAAGTTATCACTCATTAAAAATATATATATTTATCTTTACCTCTTCAGCTCCTTGTTTCTTATTTAGCTTAGTGTTCTGTGTTGCTTGTTGGGCATCCAGGCTCTGAGGAAAACAAAAATTGATGTGGTGTGGTGAAACACAGGTCTTTGTAGCAGCTCATTAAACACTGGATGAAGGTGATCTATTGCCCTCTTGTCCAGCATTCTGTGCATGTTAAATAAAATATTTTCAATAGTTTTCTTCAAGATCTGCTGTTATTTTTATTTTTTATCCAGATGCTGTGTTATTGTTGTTTGATAATTATGGATAAAATGTTTGGAATGACATGGAGGGGAAAAAAGTTGAATTAACCCACTCCTGGAACCCGAAAAGTGCACCAGGATTATTAATTTTATAGATCAAAGAGGCTTACAGGTCTGCAGATCTGCATGAGATGCTTCAGTGACCCACTGTGAATAATGATGCAAGAAAGCAGCACTGATCAGGGCTAAGAAAGTCTAGTTAAATTTCCACTGTTGCAGGATCAGTGAGTGTCTGGAAATAAGAAACTGACAGCAGCTCAGATCTCACTTCCACATCAACCTTTGGAGAAAGAAGACCACTCTGCTGCTGGGATAAAACCGTGCTTCTCTATCTTTTTATGTTTAGTCTTTCTGTGAAACATTAAATTACTTTTTCCTTCAATTTAAAAGGTAAGGCAGCAGAAATCAATGTTTTGCTGTAACACATTTTCTTCTTGCACTACCAACCCTGTCTCAAGAGAGTTTGTGATATAGTTAACACCTTTAATCCAATGATTTGTGTTGCTCAGCACAGATTTTCATGTTCTATGTTGCTCAGCATTATTTTGTGCTCTGCCTGAGCATGATTTCTCATCAGCATTCTTTCATATTTCATATCGGATTAAATGGCAAAGACGTATTTAGAAGTTGGACGGGCATTGGAGCTTGAGTCATACATGTCAGTTTTTCACACATCATGGTTTTGATTTTTAAAAACCATAATTACTTAATTAATTTGTAGCTTGGGCTATGTGTAGACATTAAAAACTGCTGGCTTGGGTTTAGAAAAATGTCACCATTTGGGTTCCAATGTAGCGGTTGTGGTTGTATTCGAGATTGTTTTTCTGGTTAAAAAATAGGGGCTCCTGACAAAATATATTTTCTATTAAAATACATTACTCACACACTACTCACATGTATGTGATTCTGCATAATAAGTATATTTGCTTTAAGGCACTTTAAGTATATCTGGATGCTAAATCTTTGGTACTCTTAAACTATTTAAGTAGGATTATTAAACTTACTCAAGCAAAGATTTCGGCAAAGAGGGGTGTAGGAACCTTCGTGTGGTTGAACTGTGTTGCAAGGGGGAACAAAAAGGTCGGAGTGGCTGGCGTGTAGCTGGACGTTATGGAGCGGATGTTTATCCTTCAGGAGGCTTTTCGGAGTCTTACTGCTCACCGGTTTGTGTTTTAGAACTTAAGAAGACAGATCCTGACAAACGGAGGATCTTAGTGTTTAATAAAGTCAGGGCGAAGCAATGGAGCCCGAAGTTCCGCCGCGACGGAAGCCGAAACACGAAGAAGCCAAAGAAAATGTGGAGGAACCGCAGGAAACAAGGGTATCCATCGGTGCTGCTTTCCCCAGGTGGACGTCACTGAAGAGGTACAAGTGTTTCCGGAGCGACGCTGAACTGGCGTGTTTTCTGCTGGACAGGTAACTTATGCTACCTGTGCGAAAAGATCAGAATGCGCTTTTGATACAGATTAATCCTCCAAACCTGGCAACTCAAACCCAGGTGTTCAGCTTAAACGTGCCACATTAACCGGTTACTGCAGCGTTACCTGTTCAACAGCAAAGGAAATAAAAGCTGCTTTTCTCAGGTGTGAGGTGAAGTCACTCTGGTTTCAAACCCAGACTGGAGCCAGTTTTCAGCTCCTAAGTGTCGTGTTCAGTTTAAGCCCACATTTTGTGACTGTCCTGCAGGTTTGATAATTTTCATGCCCTTCATCACCCTTTATCAGTCTCCTCAGCATCAGCAGCATCTTTCTGTGTCAGTAACGCTCAAATCAAGGCCTGATTGTAGCCAGCTTTCAGGATTTTATGTTAATTAAAACTGAATCTGTGATTGAGGGTGCTGCTGTCTTACTGCCCGTGTCTCTTTTTCCTCAGCATCATAAAAACGTAGATAGGCCAAAGGTGCTGTGATTTCATCTAGTGGTGTACAATATAGACAAAAAAAATACTATCTCAATATTTTCTGTAATTTTCTCGATAACAATAATAAACAGTATTTTGCATTATTTCAAAATGTGTTTGTAAAAGAAGTGCAAGCTAGTAAAATATAAGACTTAAATCAGTGTTATTGACTCGTTAACTTTTACAAGTTTTTCAAAAGCAATTTCTCAATACGGAAGACTTGAGAGAATGGGGGGGGGAATCAAAAAAGGGGCTGTCCAGCGGGATTCCCCCTACATTATAGCAAAAAAAAAAAATCACAGAAAATACACACCTTCATCTGATCAGAAACCTGCTTTTTGGTAGACCACTTCAGGGTATTATCTGAGGCTCCAAACAGGTGTGTTCCGAGAACATTGTTAGGTTATGACGCAGTGATTGTAACATACCTACTGTAACTTAAAGGATATTAACCATAGACATATATACCTAGACACCGCATTGAGCGGGTGGGCCTGTTGCTGTGACACGTCAGCGCGTCCGCCATATTGGATGTGGTAGATCTGCACCGTAGACTAATATAAGTGAATGGACTGAACTTCATAAAGCACCTTTCTACAAAGTTATTTAAGTTAGTGCATTTCAATGTAGTTAAATTAGATTGACTTCATTGTTTGGAGGTGCACCGCAGGACTACATAGTATCACTGCAACGTCTGCAAATTCTGTTTTCAAAATTTTAGAATGGCCAAATATGATTAAAAACAATTCTTCAGTCTTGCCTGTGAAAGGTAATCCCATGTGATCCCATTTTGACTGTAAAACGGTTTGAACAACTTCACGCAGCACAAGAGTGAAGCGTCTCTGTCATATTTGCCGATTTTGCCACATCCAATACGGCGGCGACGTTGACGTACGAGTCATCGCTCAATGTGCGTCTAGATATATGTGTCTATGATATTAACATCCATCCATCCAATCATCCATCCATTATCTTCCTCTTTATCCTGCTAGTTGGGGTCACGGGGGGGCTAAAGTTTGCTGAGTATGTGTTTTGCCAGACACCTTAGCTGATTTAGGGTTGTCTTGGACAGCGGGTTCCCGAAACTTTTCATATTCCTCATACTCGTTGATGACGGAACAGGTTAGTTGTCGAGCCATCTGCTTTCTTACAAAGTCTGCAAACTGCCGTCTTTTGATCAATTTTTTTAGTCAGTTTTACTAATTTCTAAATGTGATAGTTTTAGTCCAGTTTTAGTCGACAAAAACTCAGAAAGTTTTAGTCACGTTTTAGTCAGCTTTTGTGGGGAAAAAAAAAGTATTAGTCTTTACAAATTAATTTGATAAATTATTGGTAACAGTGGAATCAATTACTCCAAAATTACACCTCCTCACCTAGGAATTAAATCTAAGGCACGGCTGGCGATGTCTGAATTTCTTCCGCTGGTGTAGTGTGTTCACTCATTTCCAGCTTTAGCTGTGTTGTTTAGGCAGCTATGCTAGCACGCAATATGGGCACTCTCAATGTGCATGCACACACCTGTGACCACAAGCTTTGGGTAGTGACTGAAAGAATGAGACTGTGAATATGAGCAGCAGAAACAAGCTTCATTTGAAGGGCGGCTGGGCTCTCCCTTAGAGAAAGGGTGAGGAGTTTAGTCATTTGACTGGGTTGCCTCCTAGTTGCCTTCAAGGTGAAGTGTTCCAGGCATGTCTTACCAGGAGAAGATCCAGGGGTAGACCTAGCGGGCTTGTGAACGCTGAGAAAGGGAAGTCTGCTGCTCCCACAACCCGGAACGGGATATGTGTCAGTAGATGGATGGGTGGGAAAATAGTCAAACAGCAACTTTAATTTAATAACCTATGCTATTTAATAATAATAATAATAATAATTTATTTAGACATCTGTTTTCCTTTAAATATGCATTTTAAACATCTGTATTTTCTGTTGAATTCATTTATGTCTCATGGTCTGTGTTTGTGTGTGTGTGTGTTCCCTGGTGAGCTACAGTTTCTTTCTTTGTGCATCATCACTGTCATTCAGTATTTGTTACTTAAAGGTTGCAAAACTATTTAATACTGTTTATTGAGGGAAGCATTTCACTACTACAGGTTGAGTATCGTTTTCTTTTCTTTTTTAAGTGACATTTAAGCAAATTGTTCCCATGGTGAAATGATTAAAGCTCAGCTGGTTTGAACCAGAAAAACTTTGGGAGTGTTTACTCAATCTGTTGTGTGGCTGCTGCAGAAAGTGTCACATTTAAATGTCTGTTATGCTTATATTCCAGCTGCTAAGCTGCCAAGCAAGAATGCTTCCAAAGTTCCCCTCAGGCACTGTTAACAGCAAAGTGCAACAGTCTGCACCCAAATCATTCAAAATTTTTCAATTAGCCATTTCCAAAAGTCTCCCACTAATATAACATTTTTGTTCAACAAAGTTTTTAAAATCAAATATAAAAATAATACATATGAAAGACTTTCAAAAAGACAGGTAGAGACACATGGCCAGAATATTCCACTTCATTTTGTTTTTGCTGACAC
The DNA here is from genome assembly GCA_024447675.2 of Pterophyllum scalare. Classification (NCBI taxonomy): domain Eukaryota; kingdom Metazoa; phylum Chordata; class Actinopteri; order Cichliformes; family Cichlidae; genus Pterophyllum; species Pterophyllum scalare. Next base: position 17,864 of record JAMQGT020008960.1, on the reverse strand, counting down.
AGTCCACAGATAAAGCCAGTAATGTTGATGGTGTTTCATGATGTACACTATATTGACAAAAGTATTCACTTGTCTGCTTTCACACACACACACATAAACCATAGTGGCATCCCATTTTTAATCCATAGGGTTTAATACAATGTCAGCCCACTCTTTACAGCTATAACAGCTTCAAGTCTGCTGGGAAGGCTTTCCACAAGGTTTGCATTGTGCTTGGTGATGTAAGGCTTGGATGCAGCTCCTTGGCCATGGAAACCCATCCATGAAGCTCTCTACACTTTTCTTGAGCTAATATGAAGGCCACATGATGTTTGGAGGTCTGTAGTGATTGACTCTGTAGAAAGTTGGTGACCTCTGTGCACTACAACCCTCAGAATCCACTGACCCCACTCTGTGATTTTACACGGCCTACCACTTCATGGCTGAGTTGCTGTTGTTCCCAATCCCTTCCACTTTGTTATAATCCCACTAACAGCTGACTGTGGAATATTTATTAGTGAGGAAATTTCAGGACTGGACTTGTTGCACAGGCAGCATCCTATCACAGTACCATGCTGGAATTCACTGAGCACCTGAGAGCAACCCATTCTTTCACTAATGTTTGTAGAAGCAGTCTGCATGCCTAGGTGCTTGATTTATACACCTGTGACCATGGAAGTGACCGGAACACCTGAATTTAGTTATTTGGATGGGTGAGGGAATGCTTTTGGTAATGTAGTGTAGCTTATGTTTACAAAAACATATGCAGTAGGTTGTCCTTTTTATCTGTCCATGATTTTTATTTATTGTTTTATTTTTGCACATATGAGCCAACTGTTAGTTTAGGAAAAACATGATGTATTGCAGTAGTATGTGACTGTTATTTAAGACATATTCTTGATGTTGCTTTTCTTTCTTTAGCTACGAGAGAGGTGCCATGGCATCGACTGCCATGAATGGAAAGCTTTCAGATGCCCAGCAGCTGTTGCCAGTTAAAGAAGAGGTTTCCTGGAGCCCCACTCTGGACCATCAGCACACAGACCGGACGAGTCAAGAGGGGGAGCAGCTTAATGGGCTGGATGAGGCTAATGTCACCAGGTTCCCTGTAAGTTCTGTGAAAAGTGAAGATGATAAGAAACCTGCTTCCTCACACCTTCATCAAAGGCCAACTGAAGACAAAAGCGACTCAGAGCCTCCAGCCAGCTGCTCAGCTAAACAAATAAACCTCTGTGGAGAACCAGAATCAGCTATGAACCCAAATCCACAACCAAATACTGATGGAAAGGCTTCAGATTCTCATGAGGTGGAAATCAGCTTTGGTGATGAATTGCAGAAACCTGAAACTGAAGATATTGATGATGGCTGGAAGGAGAGCGGGACATTTAGCACTACCAACATATCCTCCAGCTATTCTGACTGTGGTGAAGATTTTCTTTACAGAAAGTCTCTTCAGAGACACGTGACAAGTCATTTAGGAAAAAGGACTAATAACAAATGTTCTAAAGTGAGAGAAAATGCAGTTTCAGAGATGGCGGGCCACACAGAAGAGAAACCGTTTGGCTGTGATGTTTGTGGACAAAAATTTAAGAGAGAAGCAAATCTTAGGACACACATTAGAGTCCACACGGGTGAGAAACCATTCAGCTGTAAAGTTTGTGAGAAAAGATTTAGACATCAGTATAACCTTTATAGACACATGAGAATCCACACGGGCGAGAAACCATTTACTTGTAGTGTTTGTAATAAAAGATTTTCACAACTATGGGACCTGAAAAGACACAAGAATGTCCACACAGGAGAGAAACCATTCAGCTGTAGCATATGTGGTAAAAAATTTACACAAAGTATGCATTTTAAGAGACACACCAGAGTCCACACTGGAGAGAGATCATTTGGCTGTGATGTTTGTGGTAAAAGTTTTAAATGTAAGAGAGGCCTGAAGAAACACATGAGAATCCACACAGAAGAGAGACCATTCAGTTGTGATGTTTGTAATAAAAGATTTTCACAATCATGGATTTTGAAAAGACATCTGAGCATCCACACAGGAGTTAAGCGCCTTCACTCAGATGAACCAAGATGTGTTGGTTTGGTGACCCCCATACTAGCACCAGCCTTTTCAGAGTTGGTGAAGATACAAGTTTCAAACACAGAAGGTAAGTCACACACACATTCACATGCATTTATTATATAAACATATAATTCATTTGCTTTGTGAAAAAGCATGATTTTCTGAAAATTGTTGTCCAGGAGTACGAGTATACACTGCTCAAAAAAATAAAGGGAACACTTAAACAACACAATCTAACTCCAAGTAAATCAAACTTCTGTGAAGTCAAACTGTCCACTTAGGAAGCAACACTGACTGGCAATCAATTTCACATGCTGTTGTGCAAATGGAATAGACAACAGGTGAAAATTATTGGCAATTAGCAAGACACACTCAATAAAGGAGTGGTTCTGCAGGTGGGGACCACAGACCACTTCTCAGTACCTATGCTTTCTGGCTGATGTTTTGGTCACTTTTGAATGTTGGTGGTGCTTTCACACTCGTGGTAGCATGAGACGGACTCTACAACCCACACAAGTGGCTCAGGTAGTGCAGCTCATCCAGGATGGCACATCAATGCGAGCTGTGGCAAGAAGGTTTGCTGTGTCTGTCAGCGTAGTGTCCAGAGGCTGGAGGCGCTACCAGGAGACAGGCCAGTACACCAGGAGATGTGGAGGAGGCTGTAGGAGGGCAACAACCCAGCAGCAGGACCGCTACCTCTGCCTTTGTGCAAGGAGGAACAGGAGGAGCACTGCCAGAGCCTTGCAAAATGACCTCCAGCAGGCCACAAATGTGCATGTGTCTGCACAAACGGTAGAACCGACCCATGAGGATGGTATGAGGGCCCGATGTCCACAGATGGGGGTTGTGCTCACAGCCCAACACCGTGCAGGACGCTTTGCACTTGCCAGAGAACACCAGGATTGGCAAATTCACCACTGGCGCCCTGTGCTCTTCACAGATGAAAGCAGGTTCACACTGAGCACATGTGACAGACGTGACAGAGTCTGGAGACGCCGTGGAGAGCCATCTGCTGCCTGCAACATCCTTCAGCATGACCGGTTTGGCAGTGGGTCAGTAATGGTGTGGGGTGGCATTTCTTTGAGGGTCGCACAGCCCTCCATGTGCTACCAGAGGTAGCATGACTGCCATTAGGTACCGAGATGAGATCCTCAGACCCCTTGTGAGACCATATGCTGGTGCGGTTGGCCCTGGGTTCCTCCTAATGCAGGACAATGCTAGACCTCATGTGGCTGGAGTGTGTCAGCAGTTCCTACAAGATGAAGGCATTGAAGCTATGGACTGGCCCGCCCGTTCCCCAGACCTGAATCCGATTGAGCACATCTGGGACATCATGTCTCGCTCCATCCACCAACTCACATTGCACCACAGACTGTCCAGGAGTTGGTGGATGCTTTAGTCCAGGTCTGGGAGGAGATCCCTCAGGAGACCATCCGCCACCTCATCAGGAGCATGCCCAGGCATTGTAGGGAGGTCATACAGGCACGTGGAGGCCACACACAATACTGAGCCTCATTTTGACTTGTTTTAAGGACATTATATCAAAGTTGGATCAGCCTGTAGTGTGTTTTTCCACTTTAATTTTGTGTGTGACTCCAAATCCAGGCCTCCATTGGTTAATAAATTCAATTTCCATTGATGATTTTTGTGTGATTTTGTTGTCAGCACATTCAACTTTGTACAGAACAAAGTATTCAATGAGAATATTTCATTCATTCAGACCTAAGATGTGTTATTTGAGTGTTCCCTTTATTTTTTTGAGCAGTGTATTAACCCCATAATAGCCCCATCTTCCAAAGGATTTGTTTTTTTCTGACATGGTTGGTAAATAGTTTTATATTGAGAAACAACAAAATTTATGCATTTATGTCTACATATTGCTTCCTTATGCTTATATATTTAAGTCAGACACTGGTGTTATATGCAATTAATATTTTGAAGTATATAAAATGCACTCTTTTGGCCAAGACCTGTTAGACAGTTCTCATCATTTGTGAGAAAGCATAAAAGAAGTGAAGAAAAGTGCTTCTGTTTCTGGAACATGGTTGATGACAAACTCTCAGAAGTCAAGATTAGTGAGTCAGTAGTGACATCTCTGTGGAGAAAGCGCCTCTAATGTAAAAGGACAACGGCGCCAGGGTGGCTCAGGGTTTGAGCAGGTGACCACGAATGCCACTAGGCGATGTGGCCAGTGCTGGATCGAATCCCAACCATGCCACCATTTGCCACATGTCTCCCCGACTCTTCTCCCTTGTTTTTCTGTCAAAATATTCACGGTACCTCTGTCAAATAAGGCCAAAAAATAAATCTTTAATGTAAATGGACAAAAATAATGCCACTTTTCTATTAGTACCTACTCAGTGCGACTTGAATTGGCACAGTTTATAGGCTTTTCCATTAGGTACTGGTACCAGGTACTTTTTAGTACCCACTCAGCTGGGGTTCCAAGCAAACTGAGGTGATCCGAAAATGTGACGTCGAAGAACATCATGCCAGTGATTGGCCAGGGAGTGTCATCACTAGCATAGTCATGAGAGCGACTCCTTCACCAGAATCAACCGCACCATTTTTAAAACCCGACAGCAAGAAAATGGACGCATGCAAACCAACACCATGGCTGAATGATGAGGTAGAGACATTTCTGTGCTTGGTGGCATATGAGACAACAAATGAGAAAGTTTATCATGAGGTTTCTGAGCTCATGGCTGTTCATGGGTACCACCGCACAACACAGCAGCGTAGACAAAAGCTAAAAAGACTGAGTCATATACCAATTGCGTCAAGAGACTTCTGCTCGCATTGCTATATCAACTCCACCCACATTGAGGTAGTCCTCAATTGTAATGGAAACAAAACGAGTTGTGTCGTGCTGAGCAGGTACTAGTGGTAACTAGTGGAGACTGTATCCTTGCCACAGTAAGTTGTTGATGTGACCAGTGTGAAGCTGAGAGCAGTTGAGGAGTGCAGGAAATCAGATGCAGGAATGGGGTGGAGAATCCAGTAAATTTTAAAAATTAAAAAAAAGCAAACACACAATAAACACTCTGGCTTCAAGCAGGCTTCGTCACGCTTCTGATGTACTCTAAAGCTGTGCGAAGAAAAAAAAAAGCTGTGCGAAGGATGTAACAAAGCTGTGATAGACATGTGATATTGTAGGCACACACCTGGGATATTTCCAGAGTTATACTGATGCCATATTAGCACCAGAGTTCACTATCCTACTTTAAACTTCAGCAAGGCCAGGTTTTGGGGTGTGTGGATGATCCATGCTTTTTCCTGTAATAGATAATTACGAAGGTACTTCTCAAGGTTAACAACAGAGTTACAGTTGTCTGTAATGTACATTTATCTTTCTGTGTTCCCTGCAGATGTCCAGCAGATTTTGCTGATTAAAGAAGAATTTCCCTCAAGCCCCAGACTGAACCAGCAGGACAAAGACTTTGACCAGATAAAGGTGGAACAGGAGGAACGCTTCACCTGTCAGGAGGGGAAACACCTTAATGGGCTGGAGGAGGCCGATATCACCAGGTTTCCAGTTGCTGCTGTTCAAGTGAAGAGTGAAGATGATGAAGAGAAACCCGATTCCTCGCAACTTCAGCAAAGGTCAACTGAAGACAAAAGTGACTCAGAGCCTCCGACCAACTGCTCAGATAAACAGATGAAAGCAGAAAATGATGGAGAAGATTGTAGAGGACCAGACCTGTACAGAAACCAGTCTAGTAATTTACAACCAAATACTGATAGAAAGATTTCTGACTCTTATGAAACTGAAGTCAGTATTGATGATGAGGGTGATGATGATGACTGGCAGGAGCCTTTAACAGATTCTGGACCTGAAACTGAAGACAGTGACAACAGTTGGAAGGACAGCAGGGCTTTTGATTCAGGTGTAAACAGTGATGGGGGATCAAACTTTTCCAAAAAATACTTAAGCTGTTCTGAGTGTGGTAAACAATTTGAGTGTAAGCAGGCTCTTCAGAGACATGTGGCCAGTCGTTCGCGAAGAAGGGCTTCATGCTGTTCAATTAATAAGAAATGTTTTAACGTGAACCAAGCTGAAGATTTACAAGCAGGACCCCACACAGAAGAGAAACCATTTGGCTGTGATATATGTGGACAACGATTTAATCAAAACGCACATCTTAAGACACACATGAGAATCCACACTGGAGAGAAACCATTTTGCTGTAGCATTTGCGAAAAAATATTTCGACATCAATATAACCTCAATAGACACATGAGAGTCCACACAGGAGAGAAACCGTTTAGCTGTGTTGTTTGTGGACAAAAATTTAACCGTAACACAAATCTTAAGACACACATGCGCATCCATACAGGAGAGAAACCGTTTGGGTGTGGACTTTGCAGTAAAACATTTTCACAACCTGGGGATTTGAAAAGACACAAGAGTGTCCACACAGGAGAGAAACCATTCAAATGTAGCATTTGTAGTAAAAGATTTACACAGAGGATTCATTACAAGACACACATGAGCGTTCACACAGGAGAAAGACCATTTGGTTGTGATTTATGCAGTAAAACATTTAACCGAGAAGGAAATCTGAAGATACACAAAAGAGTCCATACAGGGGAGAAACCATTTGGTTGTGATATTTGTGGACAAAGATTTAACCAAAGCACAAATTTGAAGACCCACCTGAGAGTTCACTCTGGAGAGAAACCCTTCTGTTGTAGTGTTTGTGGCGAAAGGTTCACGAGAGAGGGAAGTCTAAGGAGACACTTGAGGCGCCAGGGAATAAACCATTCAATTGACAGTAAAGCTGAATAAATATTTTTTCACTCTATGTCAACAAAATCAGTAATTTGCATTTGTAATTGTTTACTATTACTTCATTATTTCTAATGATCTGTTATTTATTATAAAGCTGTAAGTTATGTAATATTTAACAGTAATCCTGAGGTGCATTATTTTTGTGGGTTTTACATTTCAGGCAAATTGACACACATTTTTTTCCAGGTTCTTGAATTTGTTGAATTAATTTTGGTGTCAACACCAAAATGGAGGAAGGACTTGCACCTTTTCGTCTATAGTTACATTGTAGTGATTCTTTTAACTTTTTAAAATGTAGAAAATAAGAAGCTGATAAGAATATCAGAACATTTTGCCAGACACTTTTATTGTAGGTCACTTGAGGGATTTAGTGCCTTGTGTCTGAACTAGAATCTGTTGAGTTATATATTTAATTAACAGTCACGTGTTTCAAATCTTTGGGGAGTATTTTGCTTTGACAGGTATTTGTAGTTTTATCAACCACAGGAGGAATGTGGTTGCAGAACTCAGTTACGTTTAGAAAGGAGAGGTGATTTGGGTTCAAATAAACTCGTTCATTAACCACAAAAGGTTTATGTGTTACAATTGTGAAATAATGCTAAGAAAATAAACTAATTTGCTTTAGATTTTAGACATAGCATTATAAAAGGTAACCCATTCAGCTTTGCGGAGGAGAGCTCTGATAATCTCAGAAAACACTTGTTTGGATTTTTAAGGAAAGTTTCTAAACTCACTATAGGTGTGAATGGCTATGTGTCTCTGTGTGTTTGCCTTGTGACAGACTGGCAATCTATCCAGGGTATCTCTCCACCTCTCTCCCTATGACAGCTGGGATAGGTTCCAGCCCCCACCCAGAGACCCTGAATTGGATAAGCAGAAGAAAATGGATGGATCCCCATTCGGGTACCAAAGGTTGTTGAAGAAACAGCAGTTTATACATCAAAATATACAACTGGTTTGGACAACAAGAAATTGTGTTTTGAGCATTTATTTAAAAGAATATAGCAGAGGTGTTAAAGGCACTACAATAACTGAAGGGCTGCACGAAGGACTGGATAACTGTGACTGTTTAAAATTGTAAATCATGTCCCAGAGTCCCAGAATCTCTTTAAAAAGCTGTAAAATGAGGATAATGGCTCATTGGTGTTATCCTCAAAAACTACACAAGAAAATTATATGAAATCTGACAGGTATTCAGGGCTGATGGCGAATCCTGTAAAAATAAAATGATTCGACTCTGACAGCAACAGACTCATCTGAGCAGAAATATTGAGCATTTATTTAATGGCAGGTCAAATATAAGAACTTCTGTTTAAACACTTGCTTAAAATAAGAGAAAATAAAATATGATTATTTGATGTATTTATAACTTGTTTTCATATCATGTTTCATAAATTGTAGTTTTTACTCAAATGAGACAAATCATTACCGAAAGGTGCACTGTTCTTCGACCTTATGGCCGCTTTGAGCACCTGTACCGTAATACCAAAAGTGGACTCACATTAAAATTCTAGGTGCTGCAGTATTAGGTGGATTACAGAGATGGGAACCTGTGGGCTATGCGTGTTGCAAGGGGGATCAAAATAACAGTGGGACTGATGGGCATGCTGCTGGTTGTCATGGTTTTGTCCAGATGTACTGTTTCTGATGTCATTAGTCAGAGAGCCTACATGATCAGATGCATTCATTAGCATTCAAAGATACGAAAACATGAATCAAAACAAAACCGGAAATGGCTGAAGTCGAGGATAAACATCGGTGGGGACTTTCCCAGGTGGGCATCCCTGAAGAGGGACAGGTGTTTTCAGAGTGCTGTTGAAGTCACCTGTCTCCTCTCAGGCTCTGTTAGCACAAGTTAAATATTTGGCACAGGGCTGTAGGACCTCTGGCTTTCTCGCACCTCTCCTACTGCTGTATACATCCTGCTGGTCAACTGAAACAGACTCCCTCTTAGGTGCTCTTCGGTGCTGCCAGTGGTCAGTAATATAATACATAATAATATAAGCTCCTTGAAAATCCACAGTGGACTCTGTTTATCTGTATCATGGTTTTTCAAAGATCCATATGATGCTTGAAATCATATGTGGGTGGAGGTAGAGGAAAGCTTAGAGGGATGAGCAGTTCAGTAAAGGAGGCTTTAGCAGTCCTTTGTTTTTCAAATCTGGAATTTGCTCCCAACATCTTATAACACTGAGATGTACAGATCATGTATGTAAGTGTCACGTTAATGTTCCAGATGTTGCTGTTGTTTTTCCAGCTATGAGAGAGAGATGCTACAACAAAAGTCACAGCTTCAGCAGTGTATAGCACCAGTGTGTCTTGTGTGTATTGTATTGTAGATTTCAAACAAAAAGTTATTGTTAACCGCCACCAAGGAAGTTCTGTTTTTGGTAGTGTTTGCATGCTATCTGTAAATGCGATAGCTGGAAGAGATTTGAGTGAATTCTCATAAAACTTTATAGGGGTGTAGAATGTGGTCATGTTAATAATCCATTAAAATTTAGCTTACATCCACCAAGATCTTCAAGGTCAGCTTAACTTTTATTGGTCCAGAATTGACAAAATGTGGAGAAGTAGCAGCTCTACTCTGAGCCCCTCCCGACTGCTTTCCTTACCCTATCTCTAAGGGAGGGGCCAGCCACCCTTTGGAGGAAGCTAATTTCTGACTCTTGTATCCGCGATCTCGTTCCTTTCCATAGGTGAGGGTAGGGATGTAGATTGACTGGTAAATCGACAGCTTTGTTTTAACCCTCAGCTCCCTCTTTACCACGACAGACCAGTGCATCGTCTGCTTCACTGCAGACCCGATCCATCTGTCAATTTCCCGTTCCCTTCTCCCATCACTCATAAGCAAGTCCCTGAGATACTGAAACTCCTGTACCTGGGGCAGCAACTAATCCCTGAGCCAGAGTGGGCTGAGGGCCATGGCCTCAGGCTTAGAGGTGCTAATTCTCATGACAGCCGCTTCACACTTGGCTGTGAACCGTTCCACTGCAAGCTGGGGGCCACCACCTGATGAAGCCAACAGGACTGCATCATTATGAACAGAATCAGTGACAAAGGGCATCCCTGGCGAAGCCCAACACCCACAGGAACCGAGTCCGATTTATTGCCGGCAATATAGCCCAAGCTCTCACTGCAGTTGTACAGGGACTGAATGGCCCTTAACAATGGGCCGGACACCCCATACTCCCACAGCACCTCCCACAGGATACCCCAAGGATGCAGTCGAATGTCAGGGTGTGGGGTAGGTGGTGTGGCCTGTGTGTTCTGTTTCTTCTCTCCGTAGGCTGGGTGGCTGGGCTGTCCTTCGCTGGGCGGAGCTGGGGGCTGTACTCAGCTGGCGGGCACACCGGATGCTCATCCTTGGGAGATTACCTCTGCTCTTAAGACCAGCGGAATCCCCCAGTCTTCGCCGGAGTATTGTTACAACCACCCGGTAACAATCTTGGAGCCTGCCCTTGCCTGTTCCAAGCTGAGTTCTCTATTTCTTACCTCTTATCACCTGCCTCGCCTGTTCCCAGGTCCCAGACGGCTTCCCGTGATCTTCCAGCCCCCCAGCCTGCCTGCCCTCCCGGACCACCTGTTCCGCATCACCTGCCCCCCTCACCTACTGGGACAGTTCCTGCCAACATCTCCGTAAGCCAGTTCCACTCATCTCTTCCTCCTAGCCTCGTTAAAGCCTGCCTCTCTGTCGACTCCGCTAACCGCTGTCCCCCTCTCCTTAGGTCCCTCTCCCGTGATCCCCGTACTGCGGTTGCGGCGTCATCAGTGTTGCTCCCCTTAGCTGTGTGTTCTTTAGTCTAGTGATTTGTTTTGTATTTTCTCCCGGGCTTGGCGTTGTGCCTTTTGGTTCTGCCTGGGTTGAGGTTTTTGGATTTTGTTTTAGTTCCTTTGTGCCTTCAGCAATAAAGTTGTTTTGAGTGAGTCCTGCCTCTCGCGTCCTGCGTTTGGGTCCACCCCTTCCCAGCACACAGTCCCCCCACTCGTGACATCGAATGCCTTTTCCAAGTCCACAAAACACATGTAGACTGAATGAGCAAACTCCCACACACACTCCAATATCCTTGAGAGGACAAAGAGCCGGTCCACCGTTCCAGGATGAGGAAAAAAACTGCATTGTTCCTCTTGAATCCAAAGTTCAACTAATGGACGGACCCTCCTTTCCAGCACCCTGGCATAGACCTTACTGGGGAGGCTGAGGAGTGTGATCCCCTGATAGTTGGAGCACAATCTCCAGTCTCCCTTCTTAAAGATGGAGACCACCACCCCAATCTGCCAATCCAGTGGCACCACCCCCTAGTGTTGTAGTACTCGAGATTATTCTTGGTCTCGAGACCGCTTTTTGATGGTCTCGGTCTTGTCATGGACTCGACCGCATATGGTGTCAGTCTTCTCATGGACTTGGACATTGCGGAACTCGGGATTTTATTTCAAGACCAGTCGAGACAGCAACTGTGGAAATATCAGTAAATTGCCAGAATATTGTCCAGTTTATTTATTAACATCCTTGCTTTTATTGGATGTAAAACGTACTGCTTCAAATCCAACAAAGGCTGCAGCTCCTCTGCCCTCTCCCCAGAGCGCACCTCGCAGACTCCGCCCCGGGTCACTGCTATTATCGTAGCTTGAGCCTGTATCATTTCATCTACCACAGAGCACGGGCAGTTTCATTCACAATGTGCACGTTTGAGCTCGCTACGGTCATGTGTGCACTTGATTTCGCGAGCTACAGAAATCAAAATGACGACCGGCGTGAACGAGGAGAAGTAAGAGGAAAAATGACGATCAAAGCAAAATTTCAGGCTTCCGATTCAACAAAAAAATCCCAGCATGAAAGGTAAATAAATAACAACCTTCCTTTATTTTGATACACAAAATGAAAATTTTAGGGCTGCAACAATTACTCAAGTAACTCAGTTCAATTATTAAAAATCCTTGACACAAATTTGTTGCTTTGATGTTTTTTTGTCTCATCAGTTCAGGTGTCTCCGTGTAAGCGAACCACTTCATCCACATTAGCTCTCTGTCACTGGGACTATTTGGAAAAAACGACCCTTTAACAGGAGTGGATCATCACTGATAAGTTTGCCCACGCCCACTGCTCTGTGCTATGAGTGTGCGTGTTTGTGTGTTCGCGCGTGTGTGTCACGCAGAGAAGGTCAGCTGCTATTTTTTCTTTATGTCAGCTGTAGCCACCAGAACGGATCGCTATAACCACAGTTTGCTAGCGGGGGGGCCATTAGCACTGGCGATACTTCGGTGCCGGAGTCCCCCTCTCCACCCCCCTTCAGTGCCGAGGGGCTCCGTCAAAATATTTTTTATGCTTTAATCCCTAATTAGCGACTAAAAATAATGCAGTAGAAACGTAATTTGGAGGATGCGTGTGAATAAAAAGCATTACAGCATTAAGTTTAGGCAGCCCCCAGTTTTATGTGCAGTCAGTCTGCACACGCACAGCAAGCGCAAAGAGACCGTGAGCTCAGGTGGAGGGAAAGGAGCTCTTGTTCCTGTAACCACCTTAAAACCTTTACTGGGAAACAGGTGGAGGTCCTTCATCAACCCCCTGATCAGCAGCATGGAGAAAAGAGAACTTTGTAGCTGCTCCATCCACCCTGTTTGTTTCACACAGAGAAACATCTGCAGTACGGAAGTTAAAATATGCTGATGAATTGTTAAAATGAAAAATTATTTCTTATACAATTACTTGATTAATTGATGGAGTAATCGATAGAATACTTGATTACTAAAATAATTTATGGTTGCAGCTCTATTTGTATTCAGAAAGCCATAGTCAAACATTAGTTTTCAGCACCAGTGGAGCTATGAAAGGCCTCCAAGAATAAAAAACTACTGTTCCCAGCAAGATGATGTATGTCACTTCCTGTTGTTGCATTAAAAACGTGATAGTTTATGCTTACAACATGGTGGCTGATATTCTAAAAATAGGAAATGCTTTTAGCAGCTGATCATTAAAACATCTGGATTATGTTTTTGTTGTGTATGTTTTTTATGTGATTTCTGCAAACCCATTTCTGGAAGGAAACGGCACTCTAGGACACATTAAATGCATAATATATAAGTGTAACTCTTCCGGATTATATGCAAAAATTATCATTCTATCGATCTAATAAGTCCTGATTTAGAGTTCTGCATTGGTCCTATGTACTTAACTGAAAATCCTCCCTGAACCTAACCTGACTGCACCTCTAAAAATGTAACTACACGTCCACAAAGGCTGTGATTACTGTCTAGGTTTCAGAGGTGCTTTCCAGTTACATCGTAGGCCCTGTCACTCAATTAACAAGCGGGAGTGGCATTTAGCGGTTACAGTTAGCTTACTAATTAGCATTAGCGCTAGGCTGAAAAAAATTTATTCCTAGAACCCTGTAGTTACCATGGCCACCAATGATGGCAGATAAGTAAGTTGTTTTTCAGCCATTAGTAGTATTGAGCGAGTAGTGGGCAGATAGATCCAAATATCGATAATATCGATACCAACGTTGGTATTGGTATTGATCAATACCAGTGTAGTGAGATTGATACTTTAGCTTCAGTTTCTCTCCTGTATGCGGTGCTGCGGTTTCATCAAAGATGCGAGCTGACTGTTTAAGTGCCACTCCTGTCACAGCACAGAGCAGGCACACTTTGCTCTTCCTCTCCCCGGAGGGTTCTGATGTTATACCGTCATGTGACATGTAGCATATTTTACTTGGGGGAAAAAAGAATTTGCTATAAAACATTTAAAGCAAATTCCTTTTTTGTACAGCTTGATAATTTAAGAAAAAAATCTAGTTAATTAGTGAATGAAGGGAAATTTTTTTATTACATCTTTATATTATTTGTTCTGAACACTCTACCTGGGAAAAAAAAGTTTGTTCTTGAGTGATGATTTTGTACACTTCATTTACGAAAGAAAAAAATCCAGACATCAATGTATGGGCAAAATTGTTTTGTTAATGTTCTCTTGCTTCAGCACAATAACTTTTATTTTGATAAAATATTTTCCTATAAACTTTTTATTTACCTATAAACTTTGCCCAGTTCTATCCTAATTAATGATCCAAAGAAAAAAATCACAAACCAATTAAACTTAATAAAAACTCTTCATAATTATTAAAAAGTATCGGTATCAGTTCTGGCCTGTATTTACTTGGCATCAGATTGTAAAAAACAGATTTTATAAAAGTTACATACTGCAGCTTTAATCTGTATAAGAGAGAAACTTGTGGCTTTAGTTCTTACTGTCGATGATTGTTTGCCATTGTTTCAGTTTTACACATTTAGCTATGTGGTTTTGAAATAGCACCCATTTCCCCAGAGATTGTTGTTGGTTTAAAAACAACATAACTTTATGTATTGTTCATGAAAGGTAGAGAACAGTTAAGACTATTGTGATGAACTATGAATAATTGTTTTACATTCTGTGATAAATGATGGAAGTCACCCAGGAGTATTAAATAAAGATGGTTACATTTATTTGAGCTGTGAGTGTTTAATATCTAGGTGATTTTATGGGAATGTGGCTCTTTAAGATCAATTTGAGAAGTGATTTTGATCATGTTTCACAGTTTATTGTGTCATGTAGCGTGGGGCACTGGTCTTGGTCTTGTCTTGGTCTCGCCCTCCCTCAGTCTTGGTCTTGTCTCGGTCTTGGGTTAGGTGGTCTTGACTACAACACTACTGCCCCCAGATCTCTGCGTGATGTTGCAGAGGCATGTCAACCAAGAGAGCCCTACAACATCCAGAGCCTTCAGGAACTCCCATGGGCCCTGCCACCAAAGAGTTGTTTAACCACCTCGGTGACCTCACCCCCAGTGATGGGCAAGTCCCCCACATCCCCAGACTTTGCTTCTGCTACAGAAGCCATGTCAGTTATATTGACATTTAAGATTTATATATCTTTGATCATTTTAACTGTAAAGCTTGAATCCCATAAACTGAGACCAGTTATACAATGATTTGTGTAATTATAATGTCATACACTGTATCACAAGTGGAGTGGAGATGCCTCAGATAGACAGCCTTCAACCAGAAGACCCCAGAGGTCTCGGTTTGGTGTCCCCCATAACTGTACCAGCCACTTCAGCATCAGTACTGATATTGATATTATGAACAACCTGAATTTTCTTAGGAAATGTAGGTGTAATTTCAACAATATTATGCCTCATAATTTACAAATGTACATGACAACTTACAGATCACAGCGTATCTACAAAGGCACAAAACATTTAGTCAGAGGTATCTGGAATTTAAAAATATTTTACTTTATGAATAAAAGAACTTTTCAAGATCTACAAATTATTTTAAATTTACATACATGTCCACATCTGTGTAACAATCATGACACCTGAACTGAAGTGGGATGAAGGTTAAACTATCCCCTTTGCCTTGTAAATGAATAAAATTTATACATAAAAATACATAACAGTTGTGGCAGTGCATGAGCAACAGAGTTCCACCAAAAAAAACTTTTGTACTAAAGCTACTGACTTAATTGTATTGCACAACGGTCAGTATTTTGAATATTTTCACAGAACTGCATTCTTCAGGGTGCTTCAGTATTGGAAGCAGCATTTTACATAAAGTAGGCTCACTGTTTCATTTGCTCCTGAAACTTTGCATCTTTTAGACTTCACAAGTGCATCAGTATTAGGTGTCAAATCCTGAGGATCAGCCAGTTTCAGAATGTCATTTAAATGCTTGTGTGTGAGCCTTGAGCGCAGCTTTGTTTTATTGATGCTCAGTACACAGACAACTTATGCAAAGGTAGGTAGTCCTAAACATGCATGAAACCTTTGCAGCCAAGGCTTCATTCATGTCAGTGTTAACTCCGGTTGCACACATATCTCTGTGCAGGGTCACCACATGACAGATGTGTCTCCCACAAAGTCAGCTTCAACTTGAACACGTGTATGCTGTCATAATACTGTGTGACAACTTTTTTGAGGCCTTGCAAAATTTTGTTCAAATGATTAAAGTTCTCTGTCATATACACCATAAATGCAAGGACCTGCAGCCATTCTGAGGATTTAAATTCCAGCATGACAAATAAAGGCATTCTATTCTATTCTATCAAAGAAATGCTTCAGCATGGCACCTCAATTCACCCACCTTACCTCAGTGTGGTAAGGCAGTCCACAGGTAATCTCTTTTTCAAGAAAAATGCTGTCCAATTGACAGTGATTCAGACCTCTGGCCTGGAAGTTAACTGATTGGACAACCGCTTCCATGACGTGATCTATTTTTAATGACTTGCAACATAATTCCTCCAATAGTGAAATGTCCAAAAAACCATGTCCTCTATTTGTAGCCTGTTTGTCACAACACCTGCTTTGTTTATTGATCGTTGATGACACGCCATCTGTAGCCGTCTGACAGCGTGGGCCAAGTCCACTCTGACCCTGTCCAGTACTACAATAAGGGAGCTGAAAATGGCTTCTGTCCACCATAGGCACCAACTCAAGGAACTCCTTATCCAGTATTATCAACACCTGGCCAGCTGAACTGTAATCTGTAATCATCTGTAATGACCGTGCTTAATGTGCGTTAATGTTTACATCATCATTTAAAAACTGCATTTTGTATTTACTTAGGTTTTCTTTGTCTAATATTAAAATTTGTTCAATCATCTGAAGCATATAAGTGTTACAAATATGCAAAAAATAAAATTAAATAAAGAAAACAGGAAGGGGACAAATATTTTTTCACAGCTTATCGGAGCATAATCTTTAACCAGGTCACGCCTACTGCCAGGGGTAGGAACTTTCTGTTTCAGAGTTTTGTGTTGCAAGGGGGAATAAAACAAAGGTGGGATTAACGTGCTCGCTGCTGGCTGTTGTGCCAGTCCAAAGTAGTGTCCTCTTGGAGGAGTTGCTGGTCGTGCTTTAACTTTTTTGTGTTGCGGGGAGTTTGATTGCGCACATTTGGACAAATGGAGGACCACAATTATCATCAAACAAAAGAAAAGTTTGAGGAGCTGCTATTTATGAAGCTCCGGCAGGATAAAGAAAAACTGGAGAAAACGAAAGTGCATCTGGGTGACGCCTTCGCCAGGTGGACCTCGCTGAAGAGGGACAAAAGTTTTCAGAGTGACGCGGAGGTTGCGTGCTTCCTGCTGGACAGGTAATCCTGCTGGTGTGTGTGTGTGTGTGTGTGTGTGTGTGTGTGTGTGTGTGTTTGTTTGTGCGCGAGCGCGCGCGTGTGGTGTGAAAGAGCCAGGTGTTTAATGACGAAACTTCACTTTTAGCCTTAAATTTTTTTTGTGTGTTTAGCGAGTTTAACTCGCTCAGGTTAAAGTTAGTGGGGTGGATGCAGTACTGTTGCAAAATAAAGGCAGCTTACAGTGCAGTGAACAAGCATTTGACCCCTAATTTACATGTTTCAGATCATCCAACACATTTTAATATCTGACAAAGATAACCAGAGTAAATACAAAATGCAGTTCTTAAATGATGATTTCATTTATTAAGGGAACAAATTTATCCAAACCTACATGCCCTGTGTGAAGAAATCAGTGCCTCCTAAACATAACTGGCTGTGCAACCCAGGGCAGCAACAACTGATATCTTTATTGTCATTGCACAGTATTGTCATTGTTGGAGCCATCCTCCATGTGCCAAAATAATAAATAATGCGATAGAAATAAGAATATAAATAAAATAAGAAAGGATCTGATATTTATAGTGAGCAGAGGTAGCATGAGGAAGTATTTACAGTGAGCAGAGGTAGTGTGAATAGCAAATAAATGGTCTATTTACAACTGTATACAATGTGCTAAAGTAGCGCAGTGGGTTTGATATGGTCAGTGTTCAGTAGAGTAACTGCTCTCTGGTAAAAGCTGATTTTTCAGTCTCCTAAAGTCCAGGATCAACTCCTTCAACTTTGCTGCATTTGCTTTTCAGGTTGTTCTTTTGGCTCCCAGTTCTCCAGGTTCTCGGCCTCTGTTCTGTAGGCAGCCTCACCGCTGGGTGTAATCCTGCCTACCACAATGTTGTTGTCTGCAAACTTTATGATGGTGTT
>JAMQGT020008959.1:0-11001 GCA_024447675.2 Pterophyllum scalare | reverse complement strand
TCAGCATACAACTATCAACCTTGGCAAGGGAGACACTCACGGATCATCAGTGACACACAATCGCGCATCTGCTGCAAGGTGAACAGTATTCCAGTCACGGGCGGTGCAAGGCTGGATTGTCCGGTGAGTCAGCGAGGAGTGCTCGTAATGGCGTCGTGTCTGACTGTCTGCACTTGGGAGAGAGGAAAAAAACGGAACGGCATACTGAGCACGTCGTGTGTGATCTGCGCATGCGTGAGCTGTCTGCCGCAGTCCTTAGTCTTTCTAACATCGCCGCCCCCACATTTGGTGCTAAATGTGCTCCTTCGAAAGACTAAAGTGATTCTCCATGCTCATGGTCCATTGGCCTCCTCCTCCGGCATCTTAGGAAGAATGATGAGACGAGCGATGGGCCTGGTGTATATCTTGTCCTTGATCTGTATCTCAGTCGTCCTGACATGACCATCTGGACCTGGGAACACCTTCACCACCTTTCCGATTCTCCAAAGCGATCGAGGCACCTGTGGGTCCACTACCATGACTACGGTCCCGACCATCATGTCTGGAGTAGTGGTCCTCCACTTGCTCCGTATCTGCAGACCAGGTAAGTAGTTCTTCACAAATGCCGTCCAGAACCTGTCTGCCAGCACCTGAGAGTGCCTCCACTGCCGACGTCCAAGGAGCTCGGATTGTGGATATACTACCTGGGGCAGGGAGCTGTCCGGCCGCCCCATCAGCAGGTAATTTGGCGTGACAGGGTCAAAGTCCGCTACATTGGCCGAAACATAACCTAGCGGCTTAGAGTTGAGTATGGACTCAATCTCTATTAGGATAGTTATGAGCACTTCGTCGCTCACAGTCTGAGTACCCAGAGTGGTGTACAGGGCGGACTTCACTGACCGAATTTCGCGCTCCCATGCGCCGCCGAAGTGAGGTGCCGCAGGTGGATTGAAGTGGAATGCAATCTGCTGTGTAGCTAACTGCTGCTGGAGTTCAGGACATAAGCTGGAAAAGGTGTTCCTAAGCTCCCGCTCACCTCCTCGGAAATTGGTTCCTTGGTCTGAATACAACTCTGCTGGCTTGCCTCGCCGAGCTACAAACCTCCGGAGAGCCATCAAAAAGGAGTCACAATCAAGTGAAGGTAATACCTCTAGGTGTACCGCCCTGGTGGTGAGGCACTTAAAGAGGATACCCCATCGTTTCTCTGTTCTTCGGCCCACCTTCACCAGGAGCGGTCCAAAGCAGTCAATGCCACAGGAGTAAAATGCTGGCTTCAACAACCTAAGCCTCGGCGGTGGTAGGTCGGCCATCCGTTGTACAGCAGGTTGGGATCTCCACCGACGACACTCGATGCACACCTGCTGGCAACGTTTTACTGCCTCCCGCCCTCTTAGGATCCACACCCTGCGTCTTAACTCCGCAAAGACTCGTTCAGGTCCAGGGTGGCACAGTTTGGCGTCATACTCCTGGATGAGTAATCTGGTGGTCGGGTGACTACGGTCGAGTACAATGGGGTGTACTGCAGCTGGATCTAATCCTTCCCCTTGGCGGAGTCGTCCACCCACTCTAATGACTGCATAAGTTGTGTCGAACTCTGGTGCGAGGCAAAGAAGCCGACTATTGGATGCTATAGGCTTACCACCCTTGAGGAGGTTGTAATCATCTGCAAAGCTCTCTTGCTGTGCTCTCTGGAAAGCAAGGAATTCAGCATCCTGGTATGTACTGGCTGTAGGTTGCCCTGAGAGACTAGCCGCCCCATGAAGCACCTGCGCTAGTGCTTCCATCAACTCCTTCCAAGTCTTGAATAGAGACCAGTCCACACTCGGTGGATCAGCGTTGCTACTCAGACCACAGAAAGCCGAACATCTGAGTTCAGTAGTATCTCCTGACTCGGAGCAGTGCTGCAAAGGAAGGGTCGGCCACTCTTCCGGGGCTAACTGCAGAAATTCTGGTCCCTGACTCCACCGGCTTGGTTTCCCTAGCTGTTGCAGAGACTTCCCCTTTGTGAGGTCATCCGCGGGGTTCCGAAGAGAATCAACGTACCGCCAGGCTTGGAGGTCCGTAAGCTCTTGTATCTCCGCTACTCGAGTGCCTACAAACACTTTAAAGCGACACGACTCTGAGTGGAGCCATGTAAGGACGGTGGTGGAGTCACTCCAAAGCACGCAGTGGCGAATCTCCAGGGTGAGCTCATTCCTTAGCAGCTTGGCTAACTGTGCTCCCGTTACTGCTGCACATAGTTCTAGTCGAGGCATGGAAAGTTGCTTTCGAGGGGCAACCCTCGAGCGTGCGAGAAGGAAAGCAATGCAAGTCCTCCCTTGGGGATCTTCAGACCGCAGGTAAGCGATGGCTCCATACTTTCTTCCCTGCATCAAACAAATGATGACAATATTCAAGAAAAAGAATGGTGCAAATTATTTATCATAAATCTGGTTTTACTTGGCCTATCAATACAATTTAAAAATCTGGTGTATAGTTTGAAGTCTGCATTTTTTGAAACAGAGACTTGGAGAGGCAGTGCCCTGCTGCTATATCCTCTTAAATCAGGGATTTCATTTAAATGTGCCAGCACATCAGTCAACTCCAGAGAGTTATAAAACAAAAACTGGGTGCACAAGTTTGAATTTATTTTGGATTTTCTCTAACACAAAATTATATATACAGGTTCAAAAGTATACATTTTAATGATATTTAGTTAAATGTCCCCTAGTAAGTTGCACCTCAACCAGGCACTTTTGTTAGCCATTAGTAAGCTTCTGGCATAATTCTGGCTGGATATTTCTCCATTATTCTTGGCAGCATTGGTAGAGTTCATTTAAATTGATTGGTTTCTAGGTATTGATCTGGCTTGTGTAGTCCACAAATTTTCAAGAGGGTTGAGGTCAGACCTTTGGGATGGCCATTCCAGGAGGTTAATTTAAGCCTGCTTTATCCATTCCAAAAGTAGTTTGGCTTGTTTATACAGGCAAATGCAAATTTCTGTTGAGCTTGAAAGTGTCAATTTTCAAATAGGGGCTTGTTTCTGGTCGGCACCCTCTCAGTTTGTGGTTTAAAATCATTACTGTGAACACTGACACTGGTGATTCAACAGTTAACTCATGGCAGATTATTCCTGAATATCCTAACCATCTCTCATCTGAGGATGACAGTTTGGACTTCTTTCAGACTTTGTCAAAGTGGTGACACATCAGAATAACTTGCACTAATGTGTAATTGTTTGAAGATCTTCATTTAGCCTGGAACGAGTTTGTTACTCTATAAAAAAAGCCCTCTGTAAAGCTAGGATATCTTACAATGCATCATTAATTGACGAAAATAAGAACAACCAGCCAGGCTGACAAAGAGTCAGAGCTCTGTTGAGCTGAGTATTCCTTTCACTTTAACTAATGTAATGACTTCATGGTTTTCTTCACAAATAAAATTTTAACCATTTGAGAAGAAAATTCTTTATGACCCTCTCAAACAGATATCTTTATCTTCAGCTCTTTTCAATACTGCTGGTATTTGTTTAGACTTTCTCTCCAATATGAGATCTTTCAGAGTTAATTTCAGTAGTTACTTCTTCCAAACCATCAACATGTTTATTAGATTCCATTCTTACTAGATTGCTCAAAGAAGTCCTTGCATTAATTGATGCTTTAAGCTTAAATATGATCTACAGAGGAACAGTTTATTTGAAGAGTTTCAGTTTTCAGAATTCATCACAGTACAGAAACAGCATTAGTGAAGGTTACAAATGATCTTCTTACAGCCTCTGACAGTGGACTCATCTCTGTGCTTGTCCTGTTGGACCTCAGTGCAGCTTTTGATACTGTTGATCATAACATTTTATTACAAAGAGTAGAACATGCTAAGAGTATTAAAGGTACTGCACTGCAGTGGTTTGAATCATATTTATCTAATAGACTTCAATTTGTTCATGTAAATGGGGAGTCTTCTTCACACACTAAGGTTAATTATGGAGTTCCACAGGGTTCTGGGCTAGGACCAGTTTTATTTACATTATACATGCTTCCCTTAGGCAGTATTATTAGAAAGCATTGCATCAATTTTCATTGTTATGCAGATGATACTCTTTATCTTTCCATGAAGCCAGATGACACACATCCATAAGTTAAACTGCAGAAATGTCTTAAAGACATAAAGGCCTGGATGACCTCTAATTTCCTGTTTCTAAATTCAGATAAAACTGAAGTTCTTGTACTTGGCCCCACAAATCTTAGAAACATGTTGTCAGACCAGATACTTACTCTGGATGGCATTACTTTGGCCTACAGTAACACTGTGAGAAATCTTGGAGTCATTTTTGACCAGGATATGTCCTTCAGTGTGCATATTAAACAAATATGTAGGGCTGCTTTTTTTTCTAAAATTAGAAACATCCTTTCTCAGACTGATGCTGAAAAGCTAATTTATGTATTTATTACTTCTAGCCTGGACTATTGTAATTCATTATTATCAGGCTGTCCTAAAAGCTCCCTGAAAAGCCTTCAGCTGATTCAAAATGCTGCAACTAGAGTACTGACAGGGACTCAAACAGAGAGCATATTTCTCTTGGCTTCTCTTCATTGGCTCCCTGTTTAAATCTAGAATAGAATTTAAAATTCTTCTCCTCACATACAAGTCTTAAATAATCAGGCCCCATCTTAAAGACCTCATAGGACCATATCACCCCAATAAAGCACTTTGCTCTCAGACTGCTTGCTTACTTGTGGTTCCTAGGATACTTAAGCAGGGTTCTATCCAGAAGTTTTTTTTTAACGTAAATCATATATGTAAACTTTCAACTCTGTGCATTAGAGAAAATAATTTCAAACTGTGCCCAGTTCTTGTTTTCTAAAGTCATTAAAGATATATGGTGTACAATTATAACACACTGGAAAAAGAACAGTTCAATGAAATCACTAAATTCCCCAAATTACCATGGCATACATGCCCATGATAAGCGTAGATAAACCTGACCACAACTGTATGTTGTCTGCATTGCCAGGAAACTAACCAATTCAAATGAATTCTACTAATGCTGCCAAGAAGAGTGGTCAAATATTCAGCCAGAATTAAGAGAGTAAGTAGCAGCCAGGTCTTGGTAATAAAATGTGAGTGTCTCGATAAAGGCAGACTTTTGGCAGTTTGTCAATCTGGAGCATTCAGTTGTGTCTTAACACAATTTCAAGGAGGAAAGACATCAGCAGCTTTTTTTGGAACTACTTTAGAAAAGAGCTATACTTGGATGAACTACTGCACTAACTTTTTAGAATACACTTAAAAGCTGGGTCCATGCCTGGAAACCAACTGAGGAGAATGCTGTTCATTTGGAACTGGAGCTTAGAAACAGCAAGTTTGGTGTGGAAGAACTTGACTGACCTGCACAGAGTCATGTCCTCAACCCAATAGAACCCCTTTGGGATCATTAGAATGGAGAATATGAGCCAGGTCTTCTCATCCAACATCAATGTCTGACCTCACAAATGCACTTCTGAATGGTCAAAAAATTCACATAAACACACTCCTAAACCTTGTGGAAAGCCTTCCCAGAAAAGTTGAAGCTGTTATAGCTGCAAAGGGTGGGCTGACATCATATTAAACCCTATGGATTAAGAATGCCACCTAGAACTTTATCTGTTTCAGCAAATGTTCCCTGAACTAAATTCTGTTCTAGATACAATATAAACAAAAATAGCTGCAATGTGTGTAAATATGGACAGGAAGACACAGTATACATTAATCAAATCCAAGAAATAGTGTACGTAAAACCTTAGAATTTAAATTGGGCACATTTTCTTTTGTGGCACTGAAACTAGCCTATACTTAGCTACCAATGCAACACATTATGTTGTGGTGGAAAGGTGCTGTAATACTCTTAACATGCTAAAGATCAGACGATACTCTATGAGCAAGCACTGTAGAAGAAGTCTTCTAGGGGAACTAGGCTCAGGGAGGGACAGCCATCTGCTGCAACAGGTTGTTACTGCGAGCACACAGTAAAATAGAGGGAAGAGTTTATTTGTGTGACTAGAAATTACAACAAAATGTGATGGAAACTCTCACACTGAGCTGAATGAAATTAGTTACATTTATGTAAAAAGAGAGAAAATTTAATAATTACATTTTACTTAGTTACTGATTTCTGTGCCTCTTAAGAAAAGCAAGTGTTTAGCATTTAGGAAGAGACCTTGCATTACAGCCTCACACACATCTTTCATTTTAGTCATATTATCATATCAAATGGAAAGGACTAAGACTGAGTACTACACAAATACTGCAAATATGTGATTCTCCAACAGCTTGGCTGTTATGTTTTTAACGATGAGCTCGCTGAAGCACGTAGACCAGGGAGGACTGTAACCTGGAAAAGTTCTAGAATACCCGTTACAAGCATGTTATGATGATCAGTGTAGATTTAATAAACAGGATTGAAGTGAATTGTTATTTTTATGGGTAAAAATCACTACATGAAACTTATTGCAGTGTATCAGGATGGGAGGCAAGGTGACTTTCCTTTTCAGTATCATTTTCCTTGGCATTTTCTGTGCATGTCTTCATACATCTGCATCTCTGACCAGTGTGTCTACATGTGCGTTTTCTATGTTTTGACAGGGTATTTAAACCCACATGTCAAGTTGTCATTGATGTCAAACCTGGAAGTGAAAATGCAGCCCTTGAATGAGGCGGTGAGGCAGAGGAAGAATGGCATGATTGTTGGCTCTTGTTTGTATGTCTTCCTGCCATCTGCTTAAAAGGCAAAACTCAAATATACCTTGACTTTAGCATCTTTTGATTTTTTAATTACTCACCATAGTTTAATTTGATGCTTAGCCCAATGTAGACAATTGGCAAAAGGGCTTTCATTGCTGCTTTTACATTTTTTTCCTTTTAAATCTCTCTTTGGGTCAAGGAATGTAGAAGGATCCAAACTGTCTTTAATGTTTGATTTTTAAGTCTTGTGTTGTGAATCACATTTTCTTATTGGAAACTAGAAATCTGTTTTTGTCCTCCTTTAAGGTTTCTGACTGATACCCTGATGTGCAGATCACCAGACCTTTCTTTACATTTTATTGGGTCTTAATACTGTTAATACACACCAATTACATGCAGCTGAACCTCATCTCTTTTTACAGCCAAATGCTGTTTTTCACCCAAAGAACATTTTTCCAAAGTTAGGCTCATTAAGCCTATTCGGATAAAGCAGCCTTTGTAAAATTTTGTCTAAATTTTACTTTTCAATAATGGAGTCTTAATCTGTACTTTGAACTACTCTGGAATTATTTCAGGAATCTCTCAATGCTGTCATAAACAACAGTCTTTAAATGCAAAGAGTGTACTGTTTTTCTTTTAGATTAGCTTTTTAAAATGTGTGGGTTTTTCTACCATGGTGTATTTTAAGACTACACATCATTAAACTGAGAACACTTTATCTTTTGCTGTTAAAACATGTGTGAAAGCAAATCATTTGTTCAGTTTACGCCTACGTACTGTTTAGATTTGTGTCCATGCAGGTGACCAAAGCCCTGTGTTACAATATGAGTTTGACAGACCAAGGGCATCTTTCCTTTATCTATATTCAGTTACTCTAACAGTGGTGCTCAGGATGAAACTGGGTGTCAACCCATTAAGTTAATCCAGGGTTTCCTGATGTACAAGAAAGGGGTGGCGCTGGCAGCATCTGACCAAACACATTAATCATTGCACCGGCAGCTGACTGGCTGACTTTACAAAGAAAGAGTAAACTATAAAATTAGAAAGATATGAAGAGGTTACACATATAATACAGAATGAAAGTAACACAGCAGGTGCAGACGCAGTAAATTAGTGGTGTGAGAGGAAAAGCTCTGTATAGTTTTGTTTGTTTGTTTTGTTTTTTATAAACCTGTTTAGTCTAACAGCTTTTGCGATCAGAATCCAAAAGTGAATGCACGGTTGCACCAAAAACATTTGCTTTGCCAAGACAAACTCCATAAACTCTCTTTAGGCCCCTTTTGTTTGTGTTTTTTTAATTTTATTTTCTTCATTTATTTCTTCATTTTTTCATTATTATTCACATGTGTAATTTATCAATGCAGAGCTGACAGGCAGGGGGAGTAGAAATAGTAAACAGAAAAAAAGAGACATAAGGAGAAAAAAGGGGGAGAAAATATGTGAAAAGATAAAATAAACAGAGGACAAGTAGGAAAACACAATGGGTCACCAATTGCTGCACCTGTAAAGAAACATACAAAAAAAAACCCACCTGAAAAACAAAACAAACAAACAAAAACAAAACACAGATACACAAATCAACATACAATCTCATGAAACATACTTGATAACGAGGGTTAGAAGCAGCAACAATGCCCCCCAATAGCCAGACGTAGACAGAGAAAGATTCAGGAGACCTGATTACTGAAGCCCTGAGACCACAAATCCTGATGACAACTGTGTGTCCCACAGAAGAAAGAGGGAGGCTCCAGAAAGAGCCCTCATCACCAAGGGACAAGAGAACCAGAGGCAACAGGCAGCAGACCCCACCGGAGGCCAGCCATCCTGACTCAAGCTGAGAACAGAACCCCAGGGTCCCAGGTGCCCAAGAACCACCTGGCACAATTGTCTGAATTAACAGACGGATCAAAAGTCACAACTTTATCATTAAGACACAGGAGAATCTGATGAGATATAGTCAAGCAGTACATTAAAAATAATGTTTAACTTAAAAAGAATAAGAAAGTCTTGTTTTTAATTCCTTTACTTGCAGCACTGATGTTGTTTAATGGCCCGAGAGCAAGTAAAAATACAAGAGCAGAATTCAAATGTAGACTTAGTCTATCTGCAACTGAAATAATTTTTTACTATTGCCTGCCTGGATAAGGCAGAAATTAGAATCACTTGACAGTGTGGAAAATATTTTTGTTGTTAAGGAACTGAGATGTTTGTACACACTGTACACTTCACAAAACTAGTACACAAATACAAAACCTCTGGAAGTAAATAACCACCAAACTTTCTCAAACCTCAATCCCCTTGGCAAACACTGTTTTGGAGGTGAATGCGCTCTCATGTAGCGTAAATGAAATCTGTGGTCATAAGCAGTGTTTTTGAGCTGTGCATTAAACGTAGCAGTGAACGTTTTAACCTGTTATTAACTAGCCGAACTAAAATCACCTGAAAAAACTACGCCCTCTAGTTATTATTGGCTCTGCAAAACCTATGTCGTTGCCTGTTAATTGGCTGCGTCCTGTCCGATATGCATTTTATATGGAAGACTAGAGCCTCCCATTTTGATTGACACCCCATTCTGTTAATCATATTAAGCAAGGGGTTTTCCAGAGCCAATAATAACCAGGGGGCGTCACGGTAGGCTTTTCGGTTAATTTTGGTGCAACCACTTACACGATTGGCCGAATGAGGTGTCAATCAAAATAGGAGGTTCTAGCCTGTCATGCGTAGACATATCCGTCCCACTTACGGGACGTGGCTGTCCTTTGAGGAAAGCCTCAACCTCTGAGAGGAGAGAAGCTAGAGACTTGAGGCTCCAGCATAGCACGAACAGTTCCGAAACAATTTGAAATGAGAAAAAAAAAGCTATTTATTAACTGATTAAGTCGTGTTTTAGACTGCTTATTGCTAGCGGATCTGCTCAGACCCAAAGTGCAGACGCGACCGGTTCTGAATGACGGATTTACGGCAGACAGTTGGTCCAACTCTTGCCGGTACCGGCATAGAATCTTTTAGTGGTACGCAGTACCGGACCGTACCGGTTTACTTTCACCCCTGCCTGAATCTCTGGACACTTACACAAAAAGTACTATATATTCAGTATAAGTATCAGATCATACTGATGCACATCAGTTTGTTGCATGTGGAGAGAGAAATTTGGCATGTGAAATCCTAACATGTACTACACTTATTTGATGGTGCTTGGGGGCTTGTGATTATCTCCACACCCACCAAACGAGTGGCGGCTCCAGAAATATTATTCTGCAGGTGCTAACGGGGGCCGCTAGGGGGGGTAAGGAGGTATATGGTCCTACCTTATGTCAAACGCCTGTCAAAATTTTATCAGATATGATAAACAATAATTAATTAATTAATTATTGAATAAATTATTATATTTGTATATTAATAATACATGAGGGGGGGAAATATGTCATTGGGGGGGTGCTTGGGTGTCACTTGAATGGTTAAAGTGTGAAGTTTAAAAAATAATATTTCATTAAAGGGTGAATATTGGCTTCTAGGTCAGACAGGGTGCTTGTGCATCACTCAGGGTGGGGTTTATTTTTTTATTGAACATAAAACAAGGAATAAGAGAACTCATTATTTCATTTTTGTGAGGCATTTGCGACACAAAGTTTTGTAGTAATATTATATATATATATATATATATATATATATATATATATATATATATATATATATATATATATATATATATATATATTCATTTTCAAATATGTCTGAGACTTCAGGTTGTACTGAGACTTCAGGATGTGTACCACATTGGAAATCTTTATTTAATGTTATTTGTATATGTTTAATTCCATCTACAAAAATAAACGAAATTAAGATTCGTTTTACCAGATTTTCAGCTCGAAGGAGGACATCAGCAGCAGCAGCATCAGGCACAGCAACCTCCACAGACTTTCAGTAAGTGCGTCCTAGTTCACAGGGCTCTCTGCATTAACCCAAACAAACCCCTCCCCCCTCCTCCCTCTCTCTCTCTCTCTCTCTCTCTCTCTCTCTCTCTCTCTCTCTCTCTCTCTCTCTCTCTCTCTCTCTCTAGGTAAATAAAAAAGAAAGCAAAATGAAACAAAACAAAACTAAAGATTAAAAAAAGAAAAGGTAAATAAAAAAAGAAAGCAAATGAAACAAAACAAAACTAAAGATTAAAAAAAAGAAAAGTAAATAAAAAAAGAAAGCAAATAAAGAAACAAAACAAAACTAAAGATTAAAAAAAGAAAAGTAAATAAAAAAAGAAAGCAAATGAAACAAAACAAAACTAAAGATTAAAAAAAGAAAAGGTAAATAAAAAAAGAAAGCAAAATGAAA
>JAMQGT020008958.1:0-11217 GCA_024447675.2 Pterophyllum scalare | reverse complement strand
TCAGCTTGATAAGGTTATACTACTATGGAAATAACTTGAAATATTTAATAGTTTTGTAGTTTTCCTGTCGGCAATAGCTTTCAATAAACCCAGCTTATTGTGTGCAACCAACTAATCTGAAGAAGGTGTCCTATCAGACTTGATTGGCCTGTGGGACTCCAGAGGCAGCTGACAGGTACCAGCAGACCAAGCGGCACATGGCCCAGGCAATGGCCAAAGCAAAACTTGGGTGTGGGAGGAGATGGAAAAGAACTTTTGGATGGCCTCAAAGTGATTCTGGCAAACCGCCAGGCAACTCATGAGGGGAAAGCGGTGCTCTCCTGACACAGTTTATAGAGGAGGTGGGGCGCTACTTACTTCAACTGAGGCTACAGTCAGGCTGTGGAAGGAATACTTCAAGGACCTCCTTAATCCCACTGACATGCCTTCTGTAGTGGAAGAAGAGTCCGTGGACGAGGGGGATGACTCATTCATCACTAAGGTGAGGTCCCTGAAGTGGTTAAACAACTCCTTGTTGGCAGGGCTCTTGGGGTGGACTAGTTTCACCCTGAGTTCCTTAAGGCTCTGGATGTTGTAGGGCTGTCTTGGTTGACATGCCTGTGCAATGTTGCGCGGACATCTGGGCCAGTGCGACTGGATTGACAGATTGGCATTTGACTGCGTCCCTCACGGTATCCTGTGGGGGGTGCTGCGGGAGTATGGGGTGTCTGGCCATTCAGTCCCTGTACAACCACAGCAAGAACTTGGCCCGTATTGCCGGCCATAAATCAAACTTATTTCCTGTGGGTGTTAGACCTCGCCAAGGCTGCCCTTTGTCACAGATTCTGTTCGTAATTTTTATGGACAGAATTTCTAGGCGTAACCAAGTGGCGGAAGGTGGAATCTCACCTCTGCTTTTTGCGGATGATGTGGTCCTGTTGGCTTCATCAAGTGATGGCCTCCAGCTTGCAGTGGAATGGTTCGCAGCAAAGTGTGAAGCAGCTGGCATGAAAAGCACTTTTAAGTTTGAGGCCATGGTCCTCAGCCAGAAAAAGGTGGACTGCCCCAGGTGGAGGAGTTCAAGTATGTCAGGGTCTTGTTCACAAGTGATGGGAGAACGGAGCGAGAGATTGACATACGGATTGGGGCTGCATCTGCAGTGATGCAGATGCTGCATCGATCTATTGTGGTGAAGAGAGAGCTGAGCATGAAAGCGAAACTATCAATTTACCAGTCAGTCTACATTCCTACCTTAACCTGTGGTCACAAGCTTTGGGTAGTGACCAAAAGAACAAGATCACGGATACAAGTGGCAGAAATGGGTTTCCTCTGAAGGGTGGCTGGCCTCTCCCTTAGAGATGGGGTGAGGAGTGCAGCCATTCGGGAGGGTCTCAGAATAGAGTCGCTGCTCCTCCATATCAAAAGGAGCAAGCTAAGATGGTCCAGACATCTGATTAGGATGCCTCCTGGGCACTTCTCGGGTAAGGTGTTTCGGGCATGCCCTACTGAGGAGAGGCCCTGGGGAAGATCCAGGAGACCTGGAGACATTATGCCAATCAGCTCGCCTGAGAACACCTTGGGGTCCTCCTAGATGAGCTGAAGGAGGTGGCAGGGGAGAGGGAGGTTTCCTCCACGACCCGGCCCCAGATAAGCAGACGAAAATGGATGGATGGATGGACGGATGCATGGGACAGCCTTTTGCCTGTATAGGCACATTTGTATGTTTTTCACTTGTATTGTTTCCTATTTTTTATCTCATATTGATTAGCAACTCTAATTTAAATCTCTAACTCTAAGTCTTGATCAATTCTAAACTTTTGTACATGATCAAACAAAGGATAGATGGATGCTTAAACAATTCAGCAAGCTCGTATCAGAAATTGATGAGAAAAAAGCTTGCAGAAATTTACTTCTGTGGGGCCACGTATTAGCTTCTGGTTCAAAGTATAATATTATACCTATTGATATTTGTGTTGAATAAACAACTGAAAAAGAGTGGTAAAGTCTGTGATGATGTTGAACAAGAATGCCTGGCTCGCAGTCTCACTCCAATTCATCTCAAAGGCATGCTGTCAGGTTGAAGTCATGCAGGCCATTTAAGTTCTTCCACACCAAACTCACCCATCCAAGTCTTTATAGTCATCTTGGAACAGGAACAGGCCATCCACAAAATGTTCCCACAAAGTTGGGAGCATAAAATTGTCCAAAACGTCTTGGTATGCTGAAGCATTAAGAATTCCTTTGACTGGAACTAAGGGGCCAAGCCCAAGTCCTGAACTTGAACCTCACACCACCAATCTTTACACTTGGTGCATTGCAGCCAGACAAGTATCATTTTAGTGGCAACTGCCAAACCCAGAATTCATCCATTGGATTGCCAGATGGAGAAGCGTAGGACATCACTCCAGAAAACACATTTTCACTGTTCTAGAGTCCAGTGGCACCATGCTTTACACCGTTGCATTTGACACTTTTGGTGATATAAGACTTGCAGCTGCTCAGCCATGGAAATCCATTCCATGAAGCACTCTACGCACTGTTCTTGAGCTAATCTGAAGGTTACATGAAGTTTGGAGGTTTGCAGTGATTGGCTTTGCAAAAAGTTCTGTGTACTATGCACGTCAGGATTCACTGACCCCACTCTGTGATTTTGCATGGCTGAGTAGCTGTCATTCCCAGTCACTTCCTCTTTGTTATAATATCACTAACAACTGACTGTGGAATATTTAGGAGTAAATAAATTTCATGACTGGACTTGTTGCACAGGAGACATCCTATCATTGTACCATGCTGGTCTTCACTGAGTTCCTGAGAGCGACCCATTCTTTCACAAATATTTATAGAAGCAGTCTGCATGCCTAGGTGCTTGGTTTTATACACCTGTGGCCATGGAACTGATTGGATCACCTGAATTCAATTATTTGGATGGGTGAGTGAATACTTTTGGACCAGGGCATTACTGAGTTCCTGGATAGTCAGAGGTGCAATCTGGCAGTGTTATGGACCAAAACCTAATGTCCCAGAGGTGTCCGGTTGGATTTAAGTCAGGCGAGCGTTGGGTCTGTCAGTAGTATCAATTCCTTCATCTTCCAGGAACAGCCTGTATACTCTTGCCACATGAAGCTGGGCATTGTCATGCACCAGGAGGAACCCAGGGCACACTGCACCAGCGCAAAGTCTGACAGTGGGTCCAAGGATTCCATCCTGTTATCTAATAGCAGTCAGGTTGCTGTTGCCTAGAGTGTAGAGGTCTGTGCATCTCTCCATAGACATGCCTCCAAAGACTATCACTGACCCACCACCAAACTGATCATGATAAACGTTCATCTGTTAAAAGCACAATATGCCAGTGGTAACTTGTCATTTCTGGTTTTCCATGGTAAATGCCAACAGGGCTTCATAGAAAAAGGGGGAATGAGGTGGTGTGTCAGTAAAGTTTAAAACTACCTGGCAGCTTCTCTGATGGTCGATCCCTGCGCTCTTCTGAAATTTCCTTGCCCCAGCCCTCAGACACATCTCCTGGCGGTCACTGGAAACTGCTTATCAGTGGTTCATGCCTATGGCCCTGTGACTCACTATCCAGCTTCCACGGCATCCCTAGCCCCATCTCCACAAAGGTGGAGTGGCTCACCGGAATTTTTGTCCCCTGGGTCGTGCATCTCAGCCAGCTAGCAATTCTGTTTTAGCCAGGCTGGCCCTTGTTAATGCTAGGTCACTAGCTAATAAGACTTTTATTCAGAACAACTTCTTCACCTCTCAATGCTTGTATTTTCTCCTGGTGACAGGAACTTGGCTAAACATGGGAGAGTTGAGCCCTTTTTCTAAACTTGTCCCTCCAGGCTGTAACTACCTCAGTTCGCCTTAAACAACCAGCTGGGGTGGAGAGTTAGCCACTCTTTATAAAAACAGCTTCAACTGTCAGCATTCAGCAACAGCTGATGTTTACTGAACTGCAGTTATTTGAAATCAAGCTGTCCATTCTGGTGCTGTGCGCACTAGTTTACTGACCACCGAAATACAACAAGGATTTTATCCAAGAGTTTTCTGAATTTAGGCCAAAAAATCTTTAGGCCAAAAATCTTGTGCTGTCCAGTGGCCTGCCTCTCTTTGACAGTGAAATCTGTGAAGTTAATTTTTCTGATCACATGCCTGTAATATTTGAGATGTTGCTTTCATGTCAGTCTGTCAAATCTGATGAGCCTGTACACTGATCTTGCATGGTTACCTCAGTTACTGTTGATCATTTTGCTTGTTCTTATCAAAACAGCAATCATGCCTCACCCCTTGATAGGTCCAGCCACTGACGCTGACCTCTTACTTTCTGTGTTTAATCCGACCTGCACAGGAATCCTCGGCTCCATTGCTCCTCTCCCAACTAGTCCAAAACCTAAAACTGAGCCTTTATTGAATAATGCCACCAAAGAACTTAGGTGTGTCGAAAAGCTGAACGGAAATGGAAAAAGGATAAAGGTGTCTGTCACAAACCCCATATTTTATTTAGCATTATGAACTGTTCTTAATCCTCCTGGTGCACCTTCTCTTGTAGCGTCTAAAGCAGTGTGTGAGAACTCACTGAAATTTTGTGTCGATAGGATTGCTATTAACCTCTGTTGCTTTTGACCACTTAGAGCCCATGTCTTTTTCATTGCTGAATGAAGTAGTCAGCCACTTGACACTCACGAGATGTCCTCTGGATATTATTCCATCTCGCCTATACTGAAAGATGTTTTTGACACTGTGGGAATTAGTGTGCTGTCTATTATTAATAGTAGCCTTCAGTCTGGGTGTGTCCCTGCTGATTTAATCATGTTTGATCCAAACTATTTTATCCAACTTCAGACCGATTTCTAAATTGCCTTTTCTTTCTAAAATCTTGGAGAAAGTTGTTCAATTCAAGACCTTTTCAGATCAAAATGGTATTACTGACGTATTTCAGCTGGGATTTAAAGCACATCACAGTACTGAAACTGCTCTTTTAAAAGTTTTAAATGACCTTTTAACTATTACTGATTTGGGGGATTCGGCCATTTTAGTACTATAAGACCTCAGTACTGCCTTTGATACTGTAGATCATGGTATCCTTATCTCTCAGCTGGAGCACTTTGCTGGAATCAAAGAAACTGCACTGGAATGGTTTAAATCTTAGTTTTACGGTTAGGCTGGGAGATACATTTTCCTCAAAAAGTCTGCTCTCATGTGAAGAAGGACGTTAAGACATGGATGGCTTTAAATTTTCTTAATTTAAATGAACAGAAAACAGAGGTCATTGTGTTTGGTGCTCCTGACCTCTACGATCTGCGACCATCAAAGATTTATAATAAACCATTTGTGAGGAACTTGGAAGTGATCTCTGAGAGTAATCTGACTTTTGACAAACACATTAATGCTGTCATTGAATCCCCTTTCTTTCATCTTGCTTACTTGCAAAGGTGAAGCCATTCCTCTGTTTCAGAGTCTTTGAGAGGGCTGTCCGTGCCTTCATTTCGCAAGACCACATATCCCCCATATTAGCTTCACTACACTGGCTGCCACTCAGTTTTTGAATTGACCTCAAGCTTTTATTTTTTCTTTTATAAGGCATTGCAGTCCTCAGCACCTTCTTACCTCGCTGATCTTTTAAGTTTGCACATTCCCACTAGATCACTGAGGTCTGCTGAGCAAATGCTCCTAACTGTCCCCAGGTTCAGATTAAAACACAGAGACCGGACCTTTGCAGCTGTTGCTCCAAAACTGTGGAGCTGAACAGCACTTTGTTGTTTTTAAATGTGCTGTAGAAATAAACTTGACGTGAATCAGGGTCCACAGTGTTGGTGAGTGAGCACAGGACCCACTAGAGGCCCTTAGGCCACCCTCATCAACTCTGTTTCTGATTGTTTGGTTAGAGACATTCACACCAATGGGCTGCTAGAGGTCATTTTGTAGGTCTCTGGCATTGCTCATCCTGTTACTCCTTGCAAAAAGGAGCAGATAATGATCCTGCTGATGGGTTAAGGACCTTCTACTCTCAATGCTACTTCTAGAGTAATTGCCTGTCTCCTGGAATCTTCTCCAATCTCTTTAAGACTGTGCTGGGATACACAGCCAACCTTCTGGCAATGGTACGTATTGATGTGCCATCCTGGTGGAGCTGGACTACCTGTGCATCCTGCTACTAGTAGTGACACTGACCATAGGCAAATGTAAAACTAGTGAAAAAAAAAACTATCAGAAAAGATGAGGGAAAAATTGTGAATGGCCTGTAAAACTATTCCTGTTTTGGGGGTTTTCTCATTGTTGCCCCTCTAATGCACCTGCTGATAATGTCATTAACACTGACAGGTAATCAGGTTTTTTGTGAAGGAGGACACCTGAAACACTTTAATTAAAAAAGAATAAGACATTTATTATATTGAAGAATCAGAAAAAGACACACATGCACATGTGTGGACCCAGAGTTCAGGAGGAGACAGGCCTGTGTGTGTGCTGTCTCTCTCCCTCTGAGCCCGTGTTCCTGTCTCACCATAACATCTTCATACTGCCTCTTATCTATCTGTAAGCATTCTGGGCTCTGCGAGTTTGGCCTTCTCTTCGGACTCGTCCAAGCTGGTTTTGGATGACCCAGATTCCTCTCAGCAGCAGTGGAGTCATAAAGCACATTATCTTCCTGATGTTTTTAATTAGTCTTTTAGCAATCTTGTCCAGATTAATAACAGAACATGGTGACGTTGGTGATGTTCTAACTGTACGTTCTGTGGCCTCCAGGATAAGATGCACTGAGACAGAGAAGTTAGTCTAGCATTATCTATCTGTTGCTCTCTGTCTAGTGTATTATTTAATTGTTCATTATTTGGTTGAGCCACTGTTTATTAATTAACTTACTGGGGTTTACTTTTAAACATTTATCCTTTATTCACTGAGTAAAAAAACAATCCCTAACAACACCAAAGCAGCTGAAACTGATTAACAACCCCCTCTGTTACTGAACTGGCCAGATCAATCAATCGATCCCAGAACTTTAACTGACTTGATGCTATCCTCTAACTAAAAAGTGTTCGTTTAATTCCTTTGAGCAGTATATGAACACAGTCAAAATGCAATTCTCCAAAATTCTACAAACCTTTTCACACACCACATCGAAACATCAGTGCAAAGCAGGAGTTTTTTGTTTCTTTCAGCTGCCTCCTGCTCATTTTTCAAGCACACCCTCTGCTGAGATACAGCTGCCATACAGTTTTGGACAGTGACACTTTTATTAAAAACACAATGTTGTCGCTGTACACAACCACAGTGAATTTTAAATCAAACACTGAAGATGTGATTGAAGTCCAGTTGTCCAGTGTTAATTTGAGGAGTGTAACAGAAATATTGCATTAACTGTTCAGTAGTTAAAGACATTTTTTAAATATATTTTCCACCTTTTCCAGAGACTCAAAAGTAATTGGACAATGACTGAAATGCAGTTTCGTGGTCAGGTGAGAACTGTTCCAACATTACCCCATAAAACATAAGTAGATAAAAGCTATTAGGTCCAAATGTTGCCCAAATACTCACACCCTATACAGAATCATCCTACAACATTATTCTGCATATGCACGTTATATTCTCGTAGATGGAACGTGTTCCAGGTAGAGGTCCATACAGCATCCTCTCAGGCTCTGAGCCAGGTTGCTGAAGAGAGCTCTAGCAATGCTGAGCCTGGTCACTGCTACTGTTTGCTGGGATCGTACAGGCAACATTTGGCTGACCAGATGCCGGTCACAGTGGAAAGAGGACATACCTGCTGAATGGAGGGAGTCCTGCTGAACCAGACTAACCTGCCCCATCAAGATAAGTTAGGAGAGGCTGGGGGGCAAAAGATAGAGATCAACAAAATGTATTTCATGAACTGAAAGAAAGGAAGAAAGATTCTCCGTCTTCTTTATTGAAAAATCTTAAATATACAAAATATGCAAATATTGAACAAATCAACTTGTCTACCCTAAAACACAGAGAGACACACACACACAAAGAAAGAAAGAAAGAAAGAAAGAAAGAAAGAAAGAAAGAAAGAAAGAAAGAAAGAAAGAAAGAAAGAAAGAAAGAAAGAAACAAAGAAACTGGGGAAAAGGGGTCCATGTGTGTTAGAAACTCCAGATTTCAAACTCTTCAGCAACAACACTATCATGGCCCTGGGCCTTTTGAGTTGAGTTGTATATTCCAATATATATATATATATATATATATATATATATATATATATATATATATATATATATATATATATATATATATTGGAATATACTCTCTCTCTCTCTCTCTCTCTCTCATATATATATATATATATATATATATATATATATATATATATATAGAGAGAGAGAGAGAGAGAGAGAGAGAGTAATTCCACCTACCAAAAATACACTGAATTACACTGAATTACACTTTTTCCCTATTTTGAGAAATGATTCAGATTTGGTGAATTTTTCTTATCAATGCAGTGCTAATGAGGGAAGCTGGGCAATAAATGCAGTCAGATCTGAGCTGCTTCACCACCGTCTCTGCAATGTGAACCTTCAGAAAAGAAAAAGAGGATGTGTTTTGATGAGATATTGAAAGCACTGTATTTCTATGCCAGGCTGATCTACTTGTGCATGTGCAGAAAAAGTATAGAAATTGCAATCATAGTGAGCAGGCACCAGTACCATCCATTATGGAAACCTCGTGTTTTCTTTGAGTAGAGAGAAACCGGAGCGTTTCAAGAACATACCACTCCGGAACACGTTTTCAAATTCTCCTGTTTCCAAGGACTCAAAAGCCCCATTGTTGTGTAAACAAATGACCAAAATGCAACTGAAGTTTACCGTTCTCGGATGAAAATTTCTCATTTAAACAGGATCTCACACACACACACTCCAATGGATGGACCGAGGCAATTCAGGGTTCAGTAGCCTGCCCACGGATACTTCATTGACATTGACCCACCGACCTTCTGATTGGTAGACAACCCACTCTACCACCTGAGAAGCAGCTGACCAATTGCCCAACCAAAACAACTAACAGAAACAATTAAAAGAAACCTCATATCACACCTCATTAAAGTATACAGTGAGGCCTTTAAGAAATAAGAAATTAGCTCAGTGGAAGCGCATTCTTTCATTTGCTCCATTTTATCTCATGTTCTGCTTGAAGATGAAAGTGCTGGTGGCTGTCTGAGTGGAATGACACGCTGTGTTATCTGCCGCCAGAGAGTCTGTATTAATTAGCAAACAACCGCCTAAACATGTTCTGGATCTGAGGGTTAAATCAAAATGCTGACAAAAAGCAGATTAAAAGACTTGGCCCAGAAAGCTTCAAATCGCAGGACTGAGTTCAGCAGTGGGTGTTTCTATAAATATTCCCATCACTTTATCGTACTCAAAGTGATTGGAAATAAGCTTGAGGGGGTGGGGGAGGTGGATTGGCACAGGGGAGGTGAACAGATTCTTTGTTGCACCAGGTTTGACTGTCATAGAGCGTGCAGGAGCCAGGGGCCGTTTGACAAATGCACACCTGAGATTTTCAAGGATCAGGTGTGACTAATCTGTTGGTGCTCACTGGACATCACAGCTCCACCTGGTTTCTAGAAATGACAGTGTTGGAGTGTGAGAAGTGTGTGTGGTGTTTATTTATTTTTCCTCACAAGGTTCTTATACAAGAAGACGAGACAATACAGCTGTAAATACTGCAGACACAATTCCTCTATGCAGTCTCTATTGACCAGCTGTCTTGCGGGAATTCAGAAAAATTGATAAGAATTGTGCACTTTGTGACAAGTTGTTGCAATTTGGCATGGTCAAAGGTATGGATGTAAGGTTTTCAAAAACCACTGCATAGAAGCTGCCGCTGGCAAACTAGGTCCAATATGGCCACCATCAGAAAAAGAAAATAGCATATCTCAGCTCCTCTTACCAGAGAACCTTGTATGGTACCACTTTTCCTAGGTTGTTTGGTACAAGAAATGTGTAACTAAGGTCATTACTGAGTCATTACCTCGCTTTTGAAAATCATGTGTCCATTGGAATGCCCCTGGTAATTAGTTGTTACCTTAGTTTGTTGCAATTGAGATTATGTTTTGTAACTATAGCGATCTAACAGAAGTGCATTCTGGGAGAAAGGAAGTGGATTGGCCATGTGGTCATAATCCACGGTGTGAGCTAATCCTGTCTACAGCTCCTCAGTTTAAAGCTATTCTTTCTCCTCCTTTGCTACGGTACTGTCTGTGTAAGTATTGTGTAAGTATTGTTCATACACATGTGTTGCCAAATTAAGTTTACTTT
The DNA here is from genome assembly GCA_024447675.2 of Pterophyllum scalare. NCBI lineage: Eukaryota > Metazoa > Chordata > Actinopteri > Cichliformes > Cichlidae > Pterophyllum > Pterophyllum scalare. The sequence goes on along the minus strand of JAMQGT020008958.1, from coordinate 964 downwards.
GTGTTTCACTGGTGCCTTTGTTTTGTTAGCTTTATTGTGTTTATCATGTAAGCTACATAGCTAGGCTAGTTAAGTTGTGTTATTTATCTGAATGCTGTATCTCTGATTTCTTTAATAATTCAGACATTTCATTTTCATTGTTACAGTTTCACACAATTCCTACTAAACTTCATGGAAGTGAATGATCCGTGTACTGGAGTTTTTTAAGCGTATTTAACCAGAGTGGAACGTGGCCCATGAGAGCCACTCCTTTGACCATGCCAGATTGCAAAAACTTGTAACTATGTTCACAGTTTTTCTGAATTCCCTCCCTACTACAAGGGGTCAGTCACCAAAGCACATGCAGTACTATTCAAAGGTTTGGACACACTCATCTGTTTATATGAATGGGTAACTGTGTTCAAACCTTTGACTGGTACTGTAACTCTACACATTTGATTTGGCATATTTTTAGTCAGATGTCCTTCCTGACACAATCCCAAAGGAATTTGTCTGTCCTCCCAGGCTCAAATGTGGAATTTTTTGCTTGCTAGATGAATATATAAACCTTCAAACTGGTGAGCCAACTTAACTGCTTAATTAAATGTGCCCTATTTTCAGTCACCCATCCCCACAGTAAATTGAATAATATACGGTATATTGCTATATATGCTAAACTTTGACACACAGATTTAAAAAATGTAAACAATCTGTGGAGAATCTAAATCTAAATCTAGGGCGAGGCATTCCCAAGCCCTGAGACAGCTAACCAACCTTTCCCAGGTTTGGTCCAGGAGCTCATCTCCTCCCAGTTGGACATAGCAAAAACACTTCACCTGGTTAATGTCCAGGAAGCATCCTGATCTCGATGTTTGTACCACATCAACTGGCTCCTTTCAGTGTAAGAGAGGAACTTCTCTAATCTGACCTCATAATAATGACTGAGGTGCCCCCCTTATCTCTATCTAGATACATATTTTGGGAG
>JAMQGT020008957.1:0-74094 GCA_024447675.2 Pterophyllum scalare | reverse complement strand
TATATGTATGAATGAAGCCATAAACCAGACTGCTGTCATCTTCTCACACCATTAATTCTTATGAGTGTTTTGCTGATTTCAGGCTAGCCGACACTTACAGGTTTAAGTTATTTACCTTAGAGAAAATGCATCAGCGATGAAGACACACATTTGGAATGAAGCACACCATATCTTATACTACTACTATTAAACAGAGCAAGCCACCGGGGGAACTTTAACCGATATTACTTTTTGAGCATTGGATTTTTGGATTTCTACTCGTTGATCTTGAGATAGGATGTACTAATGAGTAAATTAACATAACATAACCATTACTTTGCATAATGCACTGCGTGAAACTCCTTCAATTTAAGGTGGGCAGAGTGGAGTAGAGTTGAAATTACATTTGGTTTAAATCACTAGGCCTGTTGCCAGGGTTTATGTTATGCTCAGTAACTGCTGGCCGGAGCTCCATCTTGCTGCATTTGAGAGTTGTTGGGCTCCTTTAAGGTGGAAATACACAATCTCCTTGTTTTATTGTTAATCGCTGTGTTGAGGTGGTCAAAACTGTTTTTTATTATCAAGATGCAGTTTGGCTCCAATCTTGCTTATCTGTGTATAACTAATCTTGCGCTAAATAACCTGCTCGTGTCTCTCACTTTCCAATCACTGGACTGGACCCTGCACTCAAATTAAGGGTAAGTCTTTTTCCCCAGAGCACTTAAGGAATCCCATATTTTTAACTTCGCACAGCATGTCGCTCAGATTTAGCATGGTAGTCTCTAACCCGTTTCTTAAAGCTCAAAGCTGCTTGGCTCAGGCTACACTGTATCCACTGCATTACAGTCTGATCTGGATGACTGAAAATGGGAGTAATACACAACATTTGATTGTTTTGCCTCACATTGTGTGCCATTATGGATGAAAACTGACACTGCATCTGGGACACCTCGTGAAAAATAGCATCTTAGATTTTTGTGCACAACCGTAAACGTGCCAAATCAAAAGAGGAATGATGTCACCAGTGTAAACAGGTGGAACTGCGAAATGGAGCAGACAGCCAGCATCATGCAGATTGCTTTGCATGTTGTAAATAACAGCAAAAAATGACTGATTAGGGTGCAATCTGTGCAGTCTGTTACATTACTTAGTCATGAAAAGGCAAGATTTTGTGACTCTGTAATCACCTAATATGACACTGTAACAATGGTAAGAAAAAAAGTGCAGTCTGGGCAGGCACAGGGCAGCACAGTGGTATAGTGGATGACGCTCACAGCAAGAAGGTTCCTGGTTTGAACCTCCTAGTTGGCTGGGGCAGAGTTCCTGTGCAGAGTTTGCGTGTTCTACCTGTGCCTGTGTGGTTTCCTGCCGCAGTCACAAAGCCATGTGAGGTTAATTGGTGAATCTAAATTGGCTGTAGGTGTGGATTAAAGAGTGGGTGGTTGTCTCTCGCTCTCTCTGTTAGCCCTGTGATGGACTGGAAACCTGTCCAGGCTGTACCCTTCCTTTCAGCCTATCACCACTGGAAATGGCTTAAGCCTCCAGCAACACTGAGTTGGAAAGTGGATGGATGCGGCCCAGGACAAAATAAACCACCACAGTCACTCCCTAAACACCACAACAAAGCCAGACAAAGCTTTCACTGGAAGGAAGTCAAAGTCACCGACCAGAAGTCAGCTGAGAAAAATAAAGGAGGCTGTTTATCTCCGATGCCAATAAGACAAGCCTTATGGTCACAGGACACACTTACCAGAGGCCAGAATTTGATGCCCTGGAACCAGGATGGGCTCCTCCCACATATACAATCACCTGTTATCACATGACCATGAGGAATTTCTATTTTAACCTTTTAGGTATCCCAGGAAGAGAAAATGATCTGTAGACCCTGCTCACCATGATCATGAGCAACTGCCACATCAGCCTCCCAGACACAAGCGTCTGTAACCTTAAGGCCACTGTGTGTAAGCTAAGAAGTGATTAGCGGTGTGTATCTGATAGTATTTGGAAGTGTACACGTTGTACCATCTTAACAGACACCGTGCACTGTATGAAGCCCAGAGGTCACTTCAGGTTTGGAGCCACCATAACACAACAGCTTAATCCATATTAGTGAGAACAGTGACCCCAGTGACAGGAACACTTATCCTTAACACTTGGTTGGTGTGTGTGTGTGTGTGTGTGTGTGTGTGTGTGTGTGTGTGTGTGTGTGTGTGTGTGTGTGTGTGTGTGTGTGTGTGTGGTAAGTTGGTCTGGAAGAAAGACAGGAAGCGGGAAAAATAAAGGTGTGTGTGTGTCGGCGCATGTGTGAAGCATGTGACCATAACGACAGCCACATTTTTTTTGTACCTTTGCTCAGTGACTCAGCATTTATGCTGCTCTCTCAAGTCTCAAGCTCTCCAGCTGTGTGTGTGTGTGTGTGTGTGTGTGTGTGTTATCTTTAGCCACCTCACTTCAACCACTGACCTTTCTAAAGGTCTCACTGTCCAGCTGTCAAAATACAGACACCGAGACTGACTGACTGAAGAATGTTTTAATTTGGCTGTGTAGCAACCCCTAAAACGAGAAAAGTTAGAATCTACAGCTTAACTGTCTAGAAACGTATGCAGTTTTTTTTTTTTTGAAGAGTAGTAGAAGACAAGCGGCTCTTATCAGTCTTTGCATGTCAAGGATAAAGATTACCCTTGAAATGAGTGACATGTCTTTGGAAACACAATCCGGCTCCACTGATACCAGTAGCTTTACTGTGCTTTACTCAAGAGACACTTAAGATAAGCATCGAAAGGCTCTCATTTGTGCATAATCAGATTTACCAGTGGCTTTGCTCTAGGTGTTTGAAATTATGCAATCAATGTTGTGGTGGTTGTTATGAACTCTTTCACATGGAAGACAAAAACAAAAAAAGGCTCATGAACTTAAGACACACTGATGCCTGAGGTCAGGTTCAGTTGGTTCAATGTGATGTTGTGAATAAGTTATTGTGACTTTAAGACTACCTGAAATAAGCATGTACTCTTCCTGGATAACAGTGAAGCTTATTATTTGCTGATTCTGGCCTGAGATGTTGTTTGAGGTACAGTTACACATTAAAAATGACTCATTTAAATGCACAAAGAGGTCAGTGATGCGTGACATGAATGGCCCTTTTATATGAGCGCAACAAACAATGCTAAGGGCACAAGAAGAGCTCCGCAAAATGCCTGGAGAAACTTTTGGCATTCTATTTTCTTAGGTTTCTGAGTTTGAAACTGGTGTTACAAAAGTTCACACATGAACTCCATTAAATGTCAGAGGACTCATGTCGGGGTATTTTTTTCAAGATCGCCCTCTCCCACATGTAGCACACAACAAGAGACTGTCCACATTAAACATGTTCTCAAAACTGTGGAACATCGCATGGACTTTATACAAGGGCGCTGGCTGGGCAATGACTACTTAATATCCAGTTTTCACAGGCCCCACCATCAGGCAGTTTGTAGAAATGTTTGGGGCTGCAGTGCATGCATTCAAATGGCCAAAGTTGACATTCAGTGTGACATGTCTTCATTTTTTGTACCAAACTGCAAGAGCAGTATAGGCTTAAGAAGGTGAGTACATAATGCTACAGTCGCACTAGTTGGGGAAATTATTGCAACTGTGTGCAATTAATATGTGATACTGTTGCCTTTGAAATGGTTACTTCAAAGATGGGTACCGGTTATGTGACCCCTGTCAGTCTGTTGCCATCTTCACAGCAAATTTGGTGCATCAAGATGGCAAAAAATTGCAATTACGTGGAATCAGTCTGCAATCAGTTTTCAATTGAACAGGGTCAAGTTGGCATTTTTATGCAATCTACTCTCTACTTGAGTCCCCAACTGCAAAGAGACGTGTCACAGATAAATTGTGCTCATTTGCGCATACTGGCTCAGATTAACTGCAACGTGTTGACAATCTGTCTGCATTTATAATTTACATGGCAATTATTTGCAAATCTTCCCCAATCTGTCTGAGCGTAATTGCAGTCAGTCCGAGATAAACGTGTTTGGTGACAGGTTTTTTCACACCGGGTGACCTGTGCAACTTCCTTGTCAGCCACCAGTTGGTCGCTGCAATTTCAGCACTTGCAATAGGTTGCTGAATGTGAAAATAGATTGCTGGAACCTATCCCAGTTGTCTTAGGGCAAGAAGCAGGGAACACCATAGACTGGTCGCTGATCTGTTGCAGGGCTAACACACAGAGACAGAAAACCATTCATGCTCACATTCATACCAATTAACCCTGTGCATGTGTTTGGAGATTGGGAGGAAGCTGGAGTACCCGGCACAGGGAGAACATGCAAACTCCGCATAGAAAATTACTTTCTTGCTCTGACGCAACAGTGCTAACCACCACCCTACCGTGCTGCCTTAAATAGTAGTACAGTAGTTTAGGATACTTCAAACACGATTTAGAGTAGCATTCACTTTACAATAGTCATTTAAAGTATCTGGTTTAGCATTTGAATGATTATAGCTTCAGAAAATTTACATTTTGTTTGCGTTACCTCAGGTAATATAGACGATTTGAATGTTTTTGCATTTCCTTATCAGAAATCCCAGATAACTGCTCTGTGAGTCCACATGCTGTCACTGGATCTACAACCAAGTTTCCCCAACCTGTTTTTATCTGTGAAGCTTAAATGGAAACATTTCCAGTCAATAGACTTGTGGCTGGCTTTGTGTTTGTGTTGAAGCCTTAGAGAAAAATGCTGGAAGGGTGGGGGTGGGTGGGGGGTGTAGTTTACGCCGGTGCAAAATGCCCTAATGACTCAGTTATTCCTGTGACAACAAGCTGCTCTTAGCCCAAACACAGAGTATCATTAGCCATTAGCATACAGGAAACTGTATCTCCTCCACCAGCAAAATGAATAAATGTTTTCCTCTTGCTTTTTCTTCCCTTTATGACTATTTTATTTTCACTGTGAATTTAACATCAGCTGAAAAGTGCCGGCAGCTCATCCAGTTTACAGAAGGAAAAAAAAAGTAGAAGATGCAATCAATCCTCGGGTGAGCAGAATCATTTGTCTCTTTTATTTTCTGTTAGCAGGCTGACTCAAACATTTTTTAGTCATATATCTGGTGGGACAGTGAGTGTTATGTTGATGGCATAATTACCAAAGTGCATGCATACTGTAGCTATGGCAGTAATGATAATGCTTTGCAAAATGATAATGGTAATTTACTATGTTATGGCTAAGACCAAAAAGCCTTATTTAACAGCCTGAGATGACTCAGAGTAAATTCATATTTACAGTAAGAGCTTGGGTTGTTTGATGCCCCGGAGCGAGAACGGTTTGCAGAGATGAAAGCAAATGGTTACTGGTCTTGCTCCAAGGCATTTGAATAGAGGCGAGGATTGACTTTTTCAGTCTCTTGACCTTTGTTTCTCTTGCAGCTTTGCATACTTTGCAACCATTTTGAACTCTGAGGCTGTCACAGCCTCACTCCAAAGTTTCTGCACAGCCTGTTTACCCTGCAGCAATACCAGAAATTTTGCAACTTCCATCATTTAGGTTATCTGTGTATGTGTGGGACAGATGGGCAGTGGCAGAAACACTTAAAGTGACCTATCACTAGATGGTCCTGTGCAGCAGACTCTGGCACATAACCAAATAGTCAAGGAAGCAAATGATAACGCCAATCATCAATCAACTTGCTGCCATTTATCATTTTGCCCTGACTTATTTTTCAGGTCATTCACACACACACATATACACACACACTCCTTAAATGCACACTACATACAGTATGTGGGGCAACTGGTAAGTATGCATGAAATTCTATTAAATACACACATACAGAGTTATAGATATATCCTAGGGTAGTTCACACACACACACTCAATCTGATCCTAAACAAGGCTTTTTGCTTCGTTTTTTTTAAACTACGATCCCAGTGATGGATTCCTTACCATGCGACTCTCCTGAACGGCTCACTTCCACCTGCACCATCTGCACTAAAATCATTCAAGTGTTTCTGCCTGGCTTGATGTGATAACACGTGTCACTCACTTTGTGGCACTCTGGCTGTAATAGAACTGCTCTGTTTTCGATTTGTCTTGTCAGAAGACCAGAAATGGGTAAAGATATGTGACTATTAAGATGTGCGTCTGAAATAGGAGCGCGGCGTGTCCACTGGCATGCACAGAGCTCAGATGGAAGAGGAAAGTCATGAAGTGGTTCTTCAGATGCTGTTACTTACTGCCTGTTGACTGAAGCTTGACACATGTCATTCAGAGTGAATTACACCATCAAATCAATAACAAATTAAGCTCTTTTTTGAAAATTTTCCACTCTCTTTTATCACCCATTTCCTTCCTGAAGTTTATCTTCTCGGTGTCTCCGTGCTCATCTTTTATCATTAGAGCCACTGGATGAGAAGCCATTACATAGAAACTAACCCAGCTCCCTGCTGGTCTCAGCAGGCTGGAGCCTCATCAGGCTAGTTCCCCCTTCCCCCTGCTGTGATGAGGATGGCCGGCCATTACGTTTGGAAAGGGATTGACGTGTAAAATATTCATCAGTGCTCCACTTGTCCCTTGGGAACTGTGTACAAAGATGCTCGTGTACAGTCAGGCACGTTTACATGCTGGCACCTAAGAGACAAAGACAGTTAAATGTTGATCATTACTGTAGCTGGCTGCAAATGGGCTAATTTCTCATATCAAGTCATTAGATAGTAACGGCATGCATTTCTGGAATTGATTATTTATTGATTTTTAGTAAAAAAATAAAATAAAAAAAAGAAACGCACATTAAGACTAACAGATTTTTTTTTTTACTCTTAAAACCACAAACATGTTTAACAATCTTTATAATTTAAAAAGCATATATAAATTTTAAATATCAAAACCTTATGTAGAAATTTAGCAAACAGCAGTTTATACAACTATTTACATTCAAATGTAGGCAATGCCTCACGTTTTTGTACAACTACTTGCAGAACGACCAGGTGTCACAAAAATATGCAACACAAATTATTTGTGCCGCTCTAAAAAAACAGTTCCTGTCCACCACGAGACAGAGGGGCCCATCACAGGCCTGACCAGGTGTGCCGCTCCTCCTGTCGTACACCTGGAGACAGTGTTTACATTTGAGTCTGTCTTTGGCAGCATCTGTCTTGTCCATGACTACACAATGCACCGAACACACTACACCACACACTAACTACACACTCCCAGCACACTAAATGTGGCAAATCTCTCACATTTCAAAACTCGCCCTTTCGCCACCGTCACTCCCACAACTTTCACCTGTTCCTCAGCAACCAAATGCCAGATGTTGCCATATTTTGACTGGTTGATTTGGTGCATTTTTCCACCAATAGGAAAGAGGATGTCATGATTTCTTTTTGTTTTGAATTTCCCATGACTTCTACAATTACCATGTGGGGAAGTGTGATATGCAGCTTCAGCTTCATGGAACATTAAAAAGCCAGCTCAAGATTAGTCTGTTTTCAAATTGCACCTATGACCTCTACCAACAGTTCAGCTTGCAAAGATACTTTTGTCTGCCTTCTCTGAAATAAAGGCCTCATTTTTTTTTCAAAATTTCCTTTCTCAATATGAGTACTAAATGTGCTGAGGTTATTCACTGTCACTCACATGTGTGCAAAGAAAAAACGGTGAGCTTGACAAGGATAGCAACATTATCCGAGGGGGCGGGGCTTTACTGCGTGTCAGTTGGGATTTATGATCAGTTGCATGAGTGCATTTAAAAGGAGAGCAGAATGGCATGGGGACAGAGTAAAACCATTACAATTAAAAATTGATTGCTCCTGTTTAACAGTCACCATTAATCCCAGGAGTTGACAAAAGATATGGAGAGTGAGTGAGTCAGAGAGTGGCGTGCAGTGACCATCAGCTTTAAGTGCTCTGAGTGTGGGCAGAAGGCTTCCTTAAGTCCATCACTGGGGATTCATTTATATGTAAACCATGGTCTGTATCATTCAACACTATGAACAAGCGCAATTAGTGCTGTCAATAAAATATGTGTGTGTGTGCGCAGTAGATGTGTGGGTAGTGTTTACATAATGCAAGCTGTAAAGAAGTGTTTGCATGTGATACAGATCTCTGCACAGTACTATCAGTAGTAGTCATTTATTACAGTGGTGAGTTTTGCTGTGTTCTTCTTGGCTGCTCTATGTGTGATTATTGTTAACGTGGAAGCTTGAAAGGATTGTTTACTGGAGTCATTGAGTTACCCAACCCTTAGGGATAGTTGTGTGTGTGTGTGTGTGTGTGTGTGTGTGTGTGTGTGTGTGTGTGTGTGTGTGTGTGTGTGTGTGTGTGTGTAAAGAGAAAGAGGATGGGAGGGAGCACTTTACAAGCCCTGCGGACATGTGAATGTGTGACACAAAGATCATTTCATTTGCTTTGATAGAAGGGAGATGGCAGTGATGCAAGACAATACTGGGTTAAAAGACACACATATTTACACACACATTTATGCTCTCCCTCTGTCTCTCTCTCTCTCTCTCTCTCTCACACACACACACACACACACACACACACACACACACACACACACACAGCTATCTCTGAATATTCATAACTCTCCTTAGATGCTGCAGATTTTGCCTGTAAAGCATGTGCATGTCTTCATGTGTGTGTGTGTGTGATTGTCATGGCTCAGAGATCAGGTACTGGACTACCAGCGAGTGAAAACTCTCTGGGGGCCTGTCCTTGACAGACTTGCCACTTGTTTTTCTCTCCTGTGTGTGTGTGTGTGTGTGTGTGTGTGTGTGTGTGTGTGTGTGTGTGTGTGTGTGTGTGTGTGTGTGTGTGAAATCCTCAGTGTCTCCTGCTTTTTGTAAATCCGAGTGCAATGTGATTCGCAGTTTCACAGTTTTCATGTGACTGGCACACTTGATATTTGGATTTTCCAAGAATTCACCCTTCCTCTTGTGAAGATGCATTATTATGCAAATGCATCTTACTGCCACACTGGTTACTTTTAACTTGCAATTATGCACACACTCCAGTATTATAAGGATAGTGCAATCAGGATGTCAATTTTCTTTTACTCTTAGAATATCTTCTTCTTTCAACTGCTCCCTTTAGGGGTCGTCACAGTGGATCATCTGCCTCCATCTTACCCTATCCCTTGCATCCACTTCTGCCACACCAACTCTCTGCGTGTCCTCCTTCAGTATATCCATGATGTCTTTCTCTTTTCCTCCTCCCTGGCAGCTCCATATTTAGCATCCTTTGTCCAATATATGCACTGTTCCTCTTCTGCGTATGTCTGAACTATCTCAGCCTTGCCTCTCTAATTTTGCCTCCAAACTTGAGCTATGCTTCTGATATACTTATTTCTAAACCTGTCCATCCTGGTCACGCCCAGTGAAAATCTTAGCATCTTCAGCTCAGTCTTCTGTCTTTTTGTCAATGCCACTGTCTCCAAACCACACATTATAGCAGATCTCACTACCATCCTCCCTTTCACTCTTGCTGCTATCTTTCTGTCCTGGAAGATTACCTCGACACCTTTCTCTTCCTATCTATATCATGGTAGAACAGCTTGAATCCACCTCCAATGCTCCTGGTCTTGCTTCCTTTCCACCTGGTCTCCTGCATAAAGATTATATCTACCTCCCTTCTCTCCATCATATCAGCCAGCTTGCTCTCTTTACCAGTCATAGTTCCTACATTACTTTCACCTTGACTGCCTTTCCTTCTCTCTCGCTGCCTTCTAACATGCCTTCCCCCTCTCCTCTTCCTTTGTCTATGGCCAGCAGTAGCACGGTTTCCACCAGTACTTTGTTGACCAACAGCACTGGAAGCAGTCATTATTGTTAACCCAGGCTCTGACCAATCCAGTATGGAAATCTCACTCTTTATTAAACGCATGTTTGATTTGGCCAAGATTTTAAGCTAGATGCCCTTCCTGACACAACCCTCCCCATGACCAACACTAGGAGTACTTTGGCTTGTGGCACCCCATGTTGCTGGGTTTACGCTTAGTGTGTTTTGACAACTCCAGTGTTTAGTCAGTTTAAATCAAACTCTGGTTCATTTTCCCCCTTTGTGTGGTTTGTTTGTGCCAATGTGAACACAGTAATGGCACTCAGGCGCAGACCAAAACAACCAGACCAACACCCTTTGGAAGAGGTGGTCTTGGTCCTATTCCAAAAGAAGTCCAGAGTGGTTTGTTTATGGATCCTACTGAACTACCAGGTGTACACTGCAAGTTTGAGCTAAACACCTTCCTGTAACCAACAATGCTTTGCATTCTGAGATAAAGCAGGGTACCACAGACGTGTAAAGGTCAGTACGGGCTAGCAGTGAAATTAACATAAATTCACCATGTTCCCCACTAGTCCAGAATGCAGCACCTTTTTCCTGTATTTACTTCTGTTGCTCCCACCCCAGACACATGTGGAGAATAAGTGGAATGTATATTCTGATATAGTTTGGTTTGCTTGGAGTTCACTCTTTCTCTGTTTGAAAAAAGACAAACTGGGAGAAAGCTACAAGTTTACAAATTCATCAACTGACTCGGCTCATAGTAAATGGACTATAGGTATAAAAATGTCCTTAGAATAAAAGAACTGTATTGAAACCGTTGCATATCTTCAAAAGCTTTGTGATCTGAAATGATCTTCCTCCATCTTCTACCTGCAATACACTCAGTGTTAAAGGATTAATTTGATCTTGGTCCAGTACAAATTTATCAACCTCCCTCCACTAGAATTGTTTTCACATATTGACAATTGATATTTTTCACCTTCCAAAGGTGTCTGAACCCCCACCCCCCAAAAATGTAGAGGGAACCTGTCTACATGTGAATGTCATTCATCTGACATCAGACTCATTGGGATATCATCTGCAGTCCAGTATAAAGACAAAAAAAACTGACGATGCATCTCCCTTAATGTGCTTTAATCTTTATTTTTGTCTGTTATTCTCCCACTGTTAAAGTCTTTATGCTGTCATATCAGCTTTGTGAATGAATCAGTCACTTAAAATAGTCTGTAGTGCAGCATCCTCACCAGAGTGACTGAATAATATAAACTGAGTGTTTGAGTGGCTGCTATTATTGTAGGTGATCTTGCTTTCAATGCACTTTACTCGTAACTAACACAAAAACAGACGTGCCATTGTTTTCTTGGGACCTGGGCGACATCTTAAAATGATTAGACGTGTAAACATACAGCACGTGGCGTTTCAGCTAATCCGTCTAAGATTACAAAGTCACATGCCTCGATTTATAACATCCCACAGGCAGCTGCCATGGTTTGGCATGTGGGGATCTGGGGTGGGGGTGGGGGTATTTATAGTTGTATCTTACACACTCTTTACACACCCCTTCAGCCAGGCCACTCTGAATCACAGCATCAGCTTGAAATGTAAATTTAGCATGACTGCCCCTGCTACACTGTTCCAAAGCCCTGCTGGACTCGCAGCATTTCTTTCCACCGCTGTGACCATCATGTTTAGATTATGATGAATGAATATACAAAGGCGACTGCCCTGTGTATGTGTGGGGTGATATGTATAGTCTACTTCTATTAAATGTCTTGCAGGCCTACGCTGACTGGAACCTCAAGCTGTTGCTGTTTCATTTTCTTCTGCGATAGATATTTTTCTCAAGGCAAAACGTTTCTTTACATTTATTTTAACTGGCAAATGATTCAGTAAGACTGAGTGAGACTCAACACTGAGTCAGTGCAGCCAGCAGACACTGTATTTTTGATCAAGGCCTACCGATGCCTACAAGAAGATTTCTCCTCATTCTGTGCCGACACTCAAACAGTATGGAGACAAAACAGAAAATAACAGTGTTCTTTTTTTCAAATGTAGTTGCTACACTGTCTCACTTAAAGGAACAGCTTCACATTCGACTTTTCCCAGTGTTATAAGAGGCTGTTGGAAACAAAGCACCCAATTAAAACCACCCCACTGGGCTTCCGATCAACCCAGGGAGGACACTGGTCATTCCTCTCTTGTACAGCCTCAATTACAACTACAAATGACATCATGTAGCAACTTCTAGTGACAGCCAATAGCTACTTTCCTTACTGGGGAGTTGGCAATACTGGTGACCAGCCATGAGCTTTAAAGTGATGCACGAAGAGCGAATCACTTCCTGTGGATGTACCAGGTGAAGTGTTTAGCACAAGTTACCACAGTGGGAAAAAAGCCAACTCTGTGTCACTAAAAACTCACTAACACATTAGCCTCAGCAAATGACTGTGCTTGACCAAGAAATATTGCAACTGCTACATTTTGAAATGTGAATTTTATAAGAAACGGTCCCCAGAATTTTGGGACGCATTTTTTCTTCTCCTTTTAGACCCACAAATAATAATGCTAACTTGCTGTTACTATCGCTTTTTGGCCACTGCTCGCCAGTGAGGATTGGTCATCTCTGCAGGCATCGGGGTACCAGCGGAGCCTCTCTCTGAGCTCCTGGAACACTGTAGCAGAGGTCCAGACGGGGAGGAGGAAGACAAGGGGGAGGTTTCAGTCTTCACAGTGCATCAATATGAACAGCTGGCCTGTGTGCCCCTTGGCATGGGCAACACATGCATATACAGTTATGGAGTGAGCGAATGAGTCAGTGGGACTATATTAAGAAGAGCTAGCCGAACCTGTGAGTACTAGCTTTGCCTGAGCTGTGTGTGTGAAATAAAGATGGAAGGAGAAGCTAAGAAAGAGTGTCTGGGTTCCTGCCAGTCAGAGATGCTGCTAAATGTGTCCTCTTTGGAGCACCAAGCAGAGCTAACAGGGGTTATTTGAGGACGCACTCTTCCCCTCCTCTGCCGCCCTGTCTCGTCGTTTCTCTCTCAGCTCTCCCTCTGCAGTCTAATATAGAGCTCATTTTGTGTCTGTTTCTAGGTGCCAGGCCAGAGGGGGTTGTGCGTTTGGGCGTGTTTCTGCGAGTGTGTGTGTGTGTGTGTGTGTGTGTGTGTGTGTGTGTGTGCGTGCCAGCTGAAGCTGCCGCCGCTGTCTCGACGGCTGCTTTATTTTGGCTCCAGTTGCTATAGCGACCCCATGGGACTTCCTCTGTGTCTGAACCAGTGATCGGATCAATGCTAGCCAACACCAGATGCAGATGCAGAAGTCTGTGTGTTTAGTTTAGCACTGCATGCAGTGTGTAAAATATATATAAATGACTTTTCTGATGGTTTGTCAAAACACATAATCAAAAATCAGATGTGTGATTAAATACTTATCTTTTTGTTCCATGATTTAAAAACAAAAACAACAACAGGTGGGTTTCTGATCAAAGTCCCAAACTTACAACACACAGTATATATATTTTTTAAATTTGTCTCACTTTTCTCGTAAGGTTCTTATCAGTTCCATGCTGTTGACCTCCCACCTTTAGCCCAGATGTTTGCCCAGTGAGGAAAATGCGGCCTTATCCCAGTGCACGTCAGTAGAGGAAAGGCCAACAGTTACACAAGACCTGTATTCCAGTAAAGCTGCCACCTCCCTGCCAAACATTACTGAGGGCTAAACAGGCCTTGATGGCAGCCCTGGACAAATCAAAAGAATATTACTCTACAGTCAGACAAACACCACCTAAACCCGAAGGTTGGTTGGTTCCATGTCTTCATTATTTCTTTCTTTTTTTATTCACTTCACATCCACAGAACATTTTTGAATATTAAGCCACAGCCAGTTGCAGCTTCACAGGTACAGCATTTTGCACAAGGACACTCCAACAAAAGCAGTAGCTATTTTTAATGCGCTGCTTTCATTCAGCTAGAGCCTCTTGATTAGTAAGCTGGATGTGCAGGGCTGTTATTGTGAAACTCAAGTTAGTTCTAAAAGAAGAAATTCTGGCTTTTCATTTTCAACAGTACCTTTCCTCTTTAATCACAGAGAACTATACGTATGCTATTTGTAGAAGTCAGTGTACTGTACAGTTTTATTTGCTGTTCCCGCTTCTCTCGTGACTCATTTTGATTCGAAGGTAAGTGATGGCAACAGACATATCACAATGTAATATAAACACACTGTATTTGCCCAAGTGTTAAAGCATCTCCTCCTAAATTGAAGCTGCCAGCATGGTACAACATACCCTCATCAGCAACAACACTAAAACCACCTTTCTCAAATTATGCAGGTCCAAATCATGCCAGCGAAACAGCTCTGACCCCACAGACATGGCAACTCTGGGGATTTGTGGTGTCTGGCTGTGCAACATTGGCAAAGGATTCTTTGAGACCTAAAGCCTTGAGGCGACTGTTTGTTGTGATTTGGCGCTATATAAATAAAATTGAATTGAATTGAATTAAAGGTGGGGCCCTATGTGGGTGTGGTTTGTTCCTGGGAATCCTGTAGATTCGCAACTGAACTGGGATCTGGGAAGTTTAGCAGCCAGGTCGCCATGGCATGTTCATTGGGTCATTCCTTAGCAGTTTTCATGGAGTGGCGGAGGGCATTGGGTGGGTTGGATGAATCAAAGAAATTCCACATCATATAGTGTTACTCAAACACAATCATACAGTGTTAAATGAGATGGATTTTTTTTTTTAAGTTGCCTTAGATATTACCTACCTCACATGGTTGAGCTCTGATGGTGTTAGCATCTTTTGTACTGGAACTAGACAGTAAGTTTTCCATAGCACTGGTCTCTTCTTTCAGAATCAGGTTGTAATTACTCAGAATCGCAGACAGGGCATTCACAACACTATTTTTTAACTACTATTAAGATATATGACACAAACAAACATGATTTCGTCCTCAAGATAAATTTCAATCACTTTTCAAAATCTATAAAAGCTTGCAAATAGCATTTCAATACCTTCAGTGCTAACTGGTAGATATTATCCTCCTCCCATGCTAAACTAAGATGTCATAACTGGTAAATATCCAATCTGTCCAAACATATAGAGTATTGCATTTTTATATGTTGGTGAACATATAAAAAACTAAACTCAGTGACTTGGCTACCCAGCAGTTTTTGTACTCACTGTCTCCAGTTGTGAAATACCAGTGTAGAAATCAGCTGACCTCGCGACTCTTGCATTAGGGAGATTATATTGTAGAGTTATCAGGTGTCAAAAATGTTATCTTCTTTAGAAAAAAAAATTGTAGTATCCAAAGAATCCAATGTAAATACAATATTATTATGATTTATATGGACTTGAATTTGTCTTTGTCTACTGGCTATAGCATAAGTCTACAATAGTGTCTACTTATTTGCTAAAAGATAGAAATACTGAAAAAAAAAAGTGAAAATATGTTTGATAACTTCATTCAGCTGCTAAAGTTAAACCTTCAGGGCCATTCAAAGAAATCTCAGCCACATTTCATTCACTTTTTCCTTGAATAAGTTGGCATGAATGGTGCTGACGGCATGGGCAAAAAGGTCCATTCAAGCTTTTATCCATGGTTACAATCAGTAAGGCACCTCTCCAAGGCAACCTGAAGACCTTGAAACAAAGTTGTGTTTTTTTATCTACAAAATATTAGATTTCTGTTGCATAGGGAAGTTTGGGATGTGACAACACCAGAAAATACTTCATTAGTGAGCTGCACATTGCACCATGTTCCTAGGCTTTAACATCATGCGTTTGTGTTTGCGCAAGTGTTCACAGACCAGTCATATTTGTGTAATTGTTAGCCATGCTGTTTAAAGAAGGAGGACTAGAGGTCGTCAAATGCATAAAATGAGTGTGCGTGCATAAGGTGGGTGGGTATGTAGTGAACTCTCAGCTGACCTTAGTGGCTTTCTGACCATCTCTCCCCATGAAAACAATAGGGAGGGCTCCAGAAAGTCCCGTGGAATGTGCACGCTAACAGCAGCCTCTTGCAATGTGATGACATTGAAGCTCAAATACACACTCACAAGCAATGTACACAATACACAGAAACGCATTCAGGCTGGAAAGCATAACCATTTGAACAGTAGTTACCCCATTATTTGTTAGTCATGAGAAATATGACTTAGTTAATCTAAGTCATATTTCAAGGAAGACTTGAAGGAAATTATCTTTGTTCATGTGAACATGTTTTGTTTTTTACTATTTTATGGTGCCCTTGGGTTCTTGTGAAGGACTGGTTAACTTTAGCCTTCTTTTCATTCTATATCCTCTAACCGCAACTTTATCTATTAATATTAATTAACAGTCCCTGGGCATAAAATGACAACTGTTCTGTATTTTTTAAATACTCAAATGAAAAGACTTCTTTATAAACTTTTTCTTGCCAGTGAAAGCTCAAAACCCTTGCACCTTACCTTTTCCTCTCCATATTTCATAAGAGTGAGGGTCATTTATGAGTGAGACCCATTTCATGACTTTCATAATCGGGTGTGTCAAAATTCGGAGAGAAGATGGCCACTGTGCACATCTTTTTGTAGATTCAATTTATATGACACAGGTACAAGGCAAAGAAATTACAGATTACATCGAACCAAAAGTGCTTTAATGATTTTAAAAAAAGAGCATATGATACAGTATGTAGAGAGACCACAACGGCCTTGAAAGAACATCAGTATTTGATAGCCTAGGAAGAAGAGAGTGCATGATGCTAGAGACAATATGTTTTAAATGCATGCACGAGTACTATAGATTTGCCACAATACAGAAACAGGCTCTGGGGCAAACAGGAAATGGAGCATGGTGTGAGGTCAGCACACTACTGACTACCCAACCATGGAGCAGCTAAGCCCAAGTGTACATCATGCTCGTGTTTCCCCCTGAATGGTTACGTGCTACAGCAGCTGTGACGAGCATTCGCGCTAGATACTGCCTGCTAGCATTCATTAAAATGCAGACATGTATGCAGAATAATGAAGAGCTTTAATTTAAATTTAAAGCCATATTAATTTGTATGTAACAGTTTCTCGCCTAGAGTGAAATGAACAAAAAAACTGATACTGCTCTTCATATGACGATAAAGCCAGCAGCCCATTAGCTTAGCCTAGCATTAAAAGCTGAACACAGTATTTTTTTAATGCATGAAATTGATGTTGAGAATGAGAAATTTGTGATTTAAAAAAAACAAACAAAAAAGAGCCAAGTAAGCTGTTTCCTCTCCTTTCCAGTATTTATGCTAAGCTAAGTTAAGCCTGGCTCAAATTTACCAGATAAACCTGGGCGCGGGATCAGTCTCATCTAAACTCTAACTCAAAATGTCAGATCTCAGATATAAAGCATCTTTTTAACCTTGCAGCTGGTTTACATGAGTAAACTGCAATAAGACTCGTCATATGGTGACACTTATGGTGACAGCTTCTTTTGGACAAAGTGCCTACTCAGTCCTGTATAAGAGACTGTTTGGGTTTTAGGCTGGAGCGCACCCAGAATTTAATTTGGAAAATTATAGCAAATCTACTTAGTCTTAATGAAGAGGGTTGGAGCATTCTGGTGTGCAGCCTCACTTTGTGACAAACAGTAGGCGGCCAAGATGCTGTGTTTTCTTACATAAACTCCTCTATCTATTCAGAGCTCTCAGTGCTAATTAAACACAGTGACTAAGACAAGCTCAGTAGAAAGGGCATCAAACAAACACAGACCATGGCGCTCTGTGAATGAATCATTCTCAACATTGACTGAATGCTGACTCATGCTAAAAGACAGAAGGCTTTCTGTGTGTGCATTAGTCATTTTTAATTCACTCTATGCAAACACAGCTACAGCCGCAGGCACGGGAACCAGCAGGATTTTAGTTGCGTCTGTTGATGCAGTCAGATAACTTGTTAGCTAATAGTGATTATCCTACTACTAGCTATTTTAGTTTTAGTGGGCACTGTTGCGACAGCTGCTTGAATATAGTATAATAGTAGCAGCCATGCAAGCAGTATGAGCTGCCTCGTGGCCACTTTCGAATTCAATTCAATTCAATTCAATTTTATTTATATAGCGCCAAATCACAACAAACAGTCGCCTCAAGGCGCTTTGTATTGTGGGTAAAGACCCTACAATAACACAGAGAAAACCCAACAGTCAAAACGACCCCCTATGAGCAAGCACTTGGCGACGGTGGGAAGGAAAAACTCCCTTTTAACAGGAAGAAACCTCCAGCAGAACCAGGCTCAGGGAGGGGCAGTCATCTGCTGCGACCGGTTGGGGCTGAGTGGAGAGAGACAGGACAAAAGACATGCTGTGGAAGAGAGCCAGAGATTAATAATAATGATTAAATACAGAGTGAAGTATAAACAAGTAAATAAAGGTGAATGAGAAGAAACAGTGCATTATGGGACCCCCCCCCCCTCAGCAGCCTAGGCCTATAGCAGCATAACTAAGGGGTGGTTCAGGGTCGTCTGATCCAGCCCTAACTATAAGCGTGATCATAAAGGAAAGTTTTAGGCCTAATTTTGAAAATAGAGGACTAAACAATTTGGGGGTTTGCTCTGTGAGACAGAAATGAGGATTTAAATTGATATTTTCAAATAATTTCAAGATTCACCCAGTAAATGTAAAGTATATAAAAGGTAGTGAGACAGTGACTCATTTTACAATGACATCGGTGTGCATATAGATGCTTTTGAAACTAGGGAGACACTATCACCAATGAGAATTTTTTTTCTCCTGAATTTTGGTGGAATGGTACAAAAATTACCTTTTGCCTGGATTGTGGGGGCATGTTGCCTCAGTTACCGGTGACGCAGCAGGTCAGTGCATCACGTGCTATGTATTCTGCCATAATGTAACACATGTACCACTTTAGTCCAGCGCGGTGCTGGTGTCAGTGTTGATGCTGAGCTGGTTCTCCCTGTGTGCCTTTTGACTGTCCAATTTTTTTTTTTTGCAGGTTTGTGACAGGTTTGTGCAGCTGTAGTTGGGGGTCATTTCCAAAAGAATCTGTGAGCTGTATCTGCAAGTCGCTGGTGAATTTGTCGCAGCAACTCTACCTAAAGCCACTGGTGTCACAGACTCCAACTGTGGGCCACAGTGATGGAAAGTGAGTTATGCTGATTGTGTGTGTGTGTGTGTGTGTGTGTGTGTGTGTGTGTGTGTGTGTGTGTGACACTGAGCCCCATGCAGCACAAGTCCCAAATATGGTCTTGCTGATGTTATGACAGACAGGAATTTTCCTCTGAATTTCCCCCATCCTCCACACAGAAAGTCAAACTCACACACACACACACACCACACACACACACAGAGGCAACTCCTTCCTGTGCAATACGGATCCGGCACATGACCAAAATAAACTCAGGCTAGAAAACAGGATGGCGGGAACACACGCCGGCTTGTCATCCTCGCATTGTCTGTGTGTATATGTGCGTGCGTCAGGGAGAAAGTAGAAGTGTTAGGGGGGCCTGCCACGCTACAGAGGAAGCCGGTAGGAAGTCAGAGCCGATTGTTTTTCTGGTTCAGTGAGTTCGTCACAGCTTGTGTCTTCGTAACAATGACCCACAACTGCTCTGGACCCATGTGTTGTTGGAAAACATGGTTTGGTGGTTGTGTGTGCATGGATGCAGCTGTTACTCAAGCGTAGTCGTGAAACATATTACATATAATTGGATTACGTGAACATGTTTACACAAAACAGATGCTGTGAAAAGTGAAGTAGGAGATATTAAAAGTGGTGACTGTAAAAGCTGTGCGTGTGTGTGTGCGTGTGTGTGTGTGTGTACAGAGCCTGATGAGGTCAGTCCATCAGAGCCTGCCAGCGCCTGAATAAACATTTACGGCCAAAAATATTTGTGTCTGCCTGTGAGTTTGAACTCTCGGTTCAGTTCTGTTTGTCTTTTATTTCTTCTGTGTTTGGTGGTGGTTGGAGATGAAAGAAAGAAAGGGTAAAGTTTATCAGAGAAATGAACTGCAGCCATGCTAAGTGGAGGGAGGGAGAAAAGGGATGAAGTCAAGAAGAGGGAGTAAATAGAAGAGATGAAGGAAGTGAAAGAAAATGAACTGAAGTTCAAATATTTCAAAAAGAAAAGTGGGTACAAAAAGGAAAGGCAATAAGGAGATATAAAGGGGGCAGAGCAGCAGGGGTGTGTGACAAGGTGTGGATGGAAGAGACGACAGAGGTGAGGGAGGTGAGGGTCACCCTAACATCAACAGTGGGTGACCCCGGAGGGAAGGCCAGGAACTCCCAACTGGGACATCAATGCGGTGTCACTGTGGCCTAGACCCAGTCACCTACAGGTCAGTAAAACAGCATGCAAACAAAAACACATTGAGACACAGTCACCTCAACCCACACCCACACACACGCACACACACACAGTGTGGATTGCCACATGTTGTACTTACAGAAGGACACACTATGGCAAACACCTCCAGTCAAAGGCAGGCAAACAGTTCCTGTAAGAACACACAAAGTAGAAATAAATAAAATTGACTATAAATATATGAATTAAGAAAATTATTTTATTTAACCCTTCCAGTTCCAGGGGACATTTCTATTTCACTCTGTTCTGTTAAGATTGGATAAACACTAACATTTTGGGCTCACCTTTAACACGTGAAAACGTGAAGCCTCCTTTGGACATATGTGGAAATTTCAATACAATCAATACAATTGTTCTTATTATTCTCTAAGACAAATACTTGGGCTGGGTACAAATAATTTTCCAGAGCAGAATACTTTGATATATTTTACAGCATCTCAGTGTGGGGAGCTTTTAAAGACCAGACAAAAAAAACGATGTATTACTGTGGTATTTGTTCCCTGCGTTTCCCAGAGAGCTGCATTTCTGTCAGCAACTTAGCAGAGTTTCTCAGAAGATGGACAGAGGTTCACAAATCTGCAAAAAAAAAAAAAAAAAAAATGCATCTACAAACTGTGGAACAATTTCAAAATAATGTTCCTCAACATAAAATTGTAAAAACTTTCAATATCTCATCATCAACAGCACATAATGTCATCAATAGATTCATCTGGAGAAATCTTGCATTTTTAGTTTTATTAATTTCATACAAGAATTGTTTTAATTTGAAGGCTCTCCTAATTATTCAAGTGAATAGTTCATCAGGAAAAGTCCCCCCTCACAGCAGCCGCCCTTGATAACGATCAGTGTTCACTGACCATAACAGATGTGTTTGCCATGTGTGAATGTATGCGTGTATGGATAATTGCACACATTTCCTCTCTCCTGTGTTTGAACACGTGTGTAGTTAAACAATCAGGACCTCTTAGCATTTGAACTTGATTTAATCTGCAGTGGAAATCAAACAAACAAGCCCCATGTAGCAGGAACCTGAATGCTCCACCAGGCAGCGGGCGGAGGGATTCGCGTGCATTAATGACTTTTCTGCATGTTTAAGATGCCCATATTTATTCAAGCATCCCAGCTCGCTTTAGGGATGCTTCTGTATGTCTTTCTATAGGAGTGAGGTAATAATCACAGAGAGTAAACACAATTGCACATGCTCAGCAGCATTTTCCGCCCCTCCCTCATCACCGGGAAGCCACACAGAGCAGCAGAGCACAAACACTTGGAAAGTGGAAATGTAAACACACTCGCACCTCAAATTCAAATACTTGTGTGTTTGCCAGTGCGTGTGTGTACAAGGATATCCCTTCTCCAAGTGTCAGAACAACCAGGAGGAGCATGAAGAAAATGCTGATCCTCCCTTTGGATGCCCTATGAGTCATATCTGTAGTATCTCGATAGCAGTCTATGTAACAACTGTAGGTGTGTCTTCACTGCACAAGCATTTAATGTTTATTTTGGTCCCAAATGTGTGAGATCCAAAATAGAAAAGGTATACCTAATGTTTTCATTTATTTGCATCTCATGGCACAACATTAATATACAAATATCCTATGAACAAAAGATTTATGTGATGTACATACATCGCACATAGCACAAATGTGGAGGGAAGTGTTGGGTGTACACCCAGCTCTGCGTGTAGAGTCCTGTCAAGAACAAGGTCCAAATGCCCCATAAACACAAGTAACACATGTGAGAGTCCTCTATTTCAAGTGCAAACAGGTATAACTGAAAATGATGGGAATGTTATCACTGCTGCAGGCATTTGGTTCTAGACAATTTGAATTTTGGCTCATGATGGCAACAAAAAAGGAAAAGGATAGCCAAACTTATTAAATTCACCCTGAGGGAAATGTCAGTGACATTTTATTCAGATTATTTCAGCAAGTGTTGAGATATCTTGAAACCACAGAAAGGGAGCCTAGAGCCTAGTGGTGTGAAGGAAAAGCAGGGGGGTCACCATCCTCTGGGGAACATGAAAATCCGATCACACGTGAGACTAATGTGTGAAACTAAACCTCCATTTCCGATAGGCATAAATTGAGTCCATACTCAACTGAATACATTCCTACATCTCATGTCTCTCAAACCCTTACAAGTCTCCCACGGAGTCTCCTGGTTTTGTTTGTTTGCATCCTTTCTTTCACTGCTGCTGTAGAGAAATCAATGTGCCGAGATCTCTCTTTCCTGGCTTGCTTCATGAGAACACTTTATAAAAGGAGAAGGTTGTGTAGTACATTGTGTGTTGCCTGTGACCCTCTGAAAGTTTTTGCTTGGGTAAATTTGTGAGTCTGTGATTTTTAATGTTTGATGTATGAATTTAAAAATCCCAAAAAATCCCCCCTTTTTTTTCTTTTTCTTTTTTCTTTTTTTTTTTTTACTGCTGCTTGCATATTTACTCATCAGAAGACCTGGGATGTATTTGTGGAATTTTGTTTTCATTCTTGGGTAAATCGATACCTATAAAACATTAAGAAGATTAAAGATTTCTTCCACAAGGAGTTAATGGTTTATCCAAGCAAACTTTACACAAAGTTTAGTTTTAGAGTTTGAAAAGTTTTGTTATTCTTACATTATTTGTTTCTTTTGGTCTCGAACAGGTCCCCTGTGTGTTTTCAGTGGAAAATATTACATCTTTTTTCTTCAGGATCCACCCTCAGCATCATCTCTGAAGTTCATTAACAAGCAAACGTCTTGTGGGTTTCCTCTTCTCCATCAATCATTGTAACCAAACTATTCCTGTTGTTGCAAAGATTTTCCACTTAGCACTTTGTGTTTACTAATTAATCCCACATACTGCTGCAGCAGCACTTTGGCAAGGCAGAATAGGAGGAACAGGAGAAGAGAGGGCAGAAAAACAGAGGTAATGATTTGCAGTCGCTGCCTGGAAGACGCTGACGAGGGAAAGGAGGCATTAGGAGAAGTCAAGGCTTTTGATTTGTCTGTGTCAACAGAGTCTCGACCTGCAGCAGACTCACAAAACCACAGATATGCAGCGATATCCAAGCACACCCATAAATTTGCAGACCAGAGACACAAGCGTAGACACACAAACACAGAGGATGGGACAAATAAATATTCACGCATTTTGGAGAGCAAACATGGGGGTGGGAGGGGGTCTCCGACTGGCCTGATATATTGATCCCAAAGCGTTGCTGCTACACTCCCAGCAGCCATTAATTCACTGAGGCAAAGGGAGGACCAGACTGTATACGGATCTCTGCGGATGATGACTAAGCGTCATTCATCAGACAGAGAATGAAAAACAGAGACATACTGAGAATGTAGATGGCACATAATTTACCCAATTATCACATGACTAGACAGATATTATATTTGTGCATGGATGACTAAATTTTATGCTTTTTAATCACAGAACTTTTTGGGTGCGTGAAGCCAAAATGACTGCAAAGAGTAACTTCAATTTTATTTCAGGCAATGTCCAAGATGAATTATTTCATTATAAATGATAAGAAATGACATGGCTTAAGTAATAGGAGACATATTTGTTAGGAATAAAATGCATTGTTCCAGTACGATACCTCAATGAGAAGTCTTTCCCATAGCAGACACTTTGATTTGGTGCGACTAATAGCATCCCTAACGGCCACTTTCTGTTTAGTTGTTCCAGGACCTGACCCACTGATGTGGATGACTGGAACACAATCACACACACAGTATTAATCGCATCAGTTCCACTGTGTCTTCCCTGCCACAAAAGAATCACAAAATTATTACTATTATTAAATGTTTTAAATACGTCAGCTGACTCAAACTAGGACCTTTCTTTAATATAGTTAGGGTTTAAACAGGCACACAAGTCATGCACTGGAAGCTTAAATTAAAACCTTTTAAAATTGTAACTAGAGACTAGAGAATTTTCTGTAGGTTGCAGTTCAGTTTAGATTCAGAACCCTGGATGCACCTCTGGCATTGTCTTACATTCACCACTACAGCAGCATTGTCATGGTCCTGGGCCTGTGGCCCGGTGTTTTCCTGTTGTTTTTCCCTGTTTTGGTTCCCTGTTTTCTTTGGTCCCTGGTGTGTCATGTTCTGATGTTCCTGGTCCCAACTTTTCCTGTTTTATTTTGATAGTCCTGTGTTCCCCATGTCTCGTGTCTGGCTTTGCTTCCCCCTGTGATTTTCCTGATTTGCTTCACCTGTGTTCCCCAGCTGTTTTCTCTTGCCCCGATTGCCCTCATGTACTACTTAAGCCCTCAGTTTAGCTCCAGCGCCTCCTTCCCCGTGTCAGTCAGCTGCTGTAGCTCCAGCCCCTCCAGTCCCTGCAGCTTCGCCTCCCTCCAGTCCCTGCAGCTTCGGCTCCCTCCAGTCCCTGCAGCTTCGCTCCCTCCAGTCCCTGCAGCTGCGCTCCCTCCAGTCCCTGCAGCTTCGCTCCCTCCAGTCCCTTCAGTCCCTCCAGCTCCCTCGTCCTCTGTCCCTCCAGCTCCCGCGTCCTCTGTCCCTCCAGCTCCCTCAGCCAGCTCCTTCAGT
Organism: Pterophyllum scalare; assembly: GCA_024447675.2. Lineage (NCBI taxonomy): Eukaryota > Metazoa > Chordata > Actinopteri > Cichliformes > Cichlidae > Pterophyllum > Pterophyllum scalare. The sequence goes on along the minus strand of JAMQGT020008957.1, from coordinate 49,477 downwards.
CCCCTCAGCTCCCTCAGCAGCTCCTTCAGCAGCTCCTTCAGTCCCTCAGCGCTGGGAGCGCGGTCGGCCTCCCCCTTTGCCTGCTCTTCCTCGTCGCCGCCGCCGCTGGGAGCGCGGTCGGCCTCCCCCTTTGCCTCCTGCCCTCCTCGTCGCCGCCGCCGCTGGGAGCGCGGTCGGCCTCCCCCTCTTGCCGCCTGCTCCTCGTCGCCGCCGCCGCTGGGAGCGCGGTCGGCCTCCCCCTCTGCCGGCCCTGCTCCTCGTCGCCGCCGCCGCTGGGAGCGCGGTCGGCCTCCCCCTTTGCCGCCTGCTCCTCTTCCTCGTCGCCGCCGCCGCTGGGAGCGCGGTCGGCCTCCCCCTTTGCCGCCTGCTCCTCGTCGCCGCCGCCGCTGGGAGCGCGGTCGGCCTCCCCCTTTGCCTGCCTGCTTCCTCGTCGCCGCCGCCGCTGGGAGCGCGGTCGGCCTCCCCCTTCGTCGCCTGCTCCTCTTCCTCGTCGCCGCCGCCGCTGGGAGCGCGGTCGGCCTCCCCCTTCTGGGGTGGACTCTGTTTTCTGGACTCTGGGGGCCTGGGTGGCCCCCTGACTTGTTCTTCCTTTGTTTTTTGGGGGTTGTCTTGTTTTTGTCTCGGTCCCCCTTCCGGGTCCTCCCGCCCTGGTTTGGTTTTTGGGGTTTCTGTTTTGGCCGTCGGGAGCCGGCCGTTGAGGGGGGGGGTCCTGTCATGGTCCTGGGCCTGTGGCCCGGTGTTTTCTGTTGTTTTTCCCTGTTTTGGTTCCTTGTTTTCTTTGGTCCCTGGTGTGTCATGTTCTGATGTTCCTGGTCCCGTCTTTTCCTGTTTTATTTTGATAGTCCTGTGTTCCCCATGTCTCGTGTCTGGCTTTGCTTCCCCCTGTGATTTTCCTGATTTGCTTCACCTGTGTTCCCCAGCTGTTTTCTCTTGCCCCGATTGCCCTCATGTATACTTAAGCCCTCAGTTTTCTTCCGTTCCTTGTCGTGTCATTTCGTAGTGGTAGTTCCTCGCTGTGGTCCCTGTGTCTTTCCCGCGTGTTTCCTGGTTTCCCTGGCCTCCTCCCAACCCATGCATGTCCCGGGGGGAGTTCATGTGTGTTTTTGTTCCCCCTTCAGTTTAATAAACCTGTGTTCCCGGAGTTCTGCATTTGGGGTCCTGCCTCCTTCCTCGCCGCACCGCAGCTCCTCCCGCCGTGACAAGCATGCTGGTAAATGAATGTACTCGCTATTCCCCATCCAGGAGTTATGTATTCAGCCTCCATCAAAGATGTTTAATATACAATAGAATAGAAAACAAGCACACATGCACATATTTCATAAGGCTTTCAGTTTTCTGGAAGCTGTGAACCTCTATAGTATACACTATATGAGGTAACTGGATAACATTTTATATGGATGAATGGGTTTTTTTAACTGGAGGGGTGTTTAGAGATATAATTTCTCAGCTTGAGATAGCTACAAGCGAATAAAATTGGTTACACTTCAATTTACGCACAAAGCTATAATGAAAATAAAATTATCATATAGCACATTAGGCATTCCTTTGATGGGCTTAGAAAGGATCTGTGCTAATTGTGCGTTTTTTGGTACTATCTTTATAATGTATTCTTTTTCATGTAGGACATATATTTCCATTGCGCTCTCTTGGAGTGAAAATGGCTACTGGGAGAAGTTATAGGAGAAGTTTCAGGGATTTCCTGACAAAAATATTTCTATTTATTATTTTTAGTTTTTATTTGTAGTTTTGTTAGGTTTGTGCTAAGAAGAGCAGTCCAAGGCTGCATAACGTCATAAAAGACAGAAAATTTCCTTCACGCGTTAAGTCTCTGGATCTAGAAGAATAACTGAGCGTGGACATATATATATGTTTTTAAAAATGACTTATTATAAATCCCAATTCTTTGGATCTCCATGTATATTATGTTCATTTCATCATACCCCCTGCCAATAAAATGTTACTTTCGCCATTTGCTTTTGTTTTACACGCACGTTCACGTGTAACATTACGACCACTGACTGGTGACATAACACTGATTATCTTTCCATCATGGCAGCTGTTAGTGGGTGGGATAGATTAGGGACCTAGTGAACATTTTGTCCTCAAAGTTGATGTCTTAGAGGCAGAAAAATAGGCAAGTGTAAGGATTTGAGGGAGTTTGACAAAGGCCAAATTGTGATGGCTAGATGGAAGGAACAGAGGTGAACTAGCAACATGGGTCGCCAAGGCTCATTGATGCACGTGGGGAGCGAAGGCTCGCCCATGTGGTCTGATCCAACAGATGAGCTAAATTGCCCAAAAGTTCATGCTGGTTCTTATAGAAAGGTGCATCGTAGTTTGTTGTGTCAGGGTGCCCATGCTGACCCTGTCACCTATTGAAAGTACCAACAATGGGCATGTAAGCGTCAGAACTGGACCACAGAGCAATGGAAGAAGGAGGCCTTGGTCTGATGAATAACGTTTTCTTGTACTTTACATGGATGGCCAGGTGCATGTGCATTGCTTACCTGAAGAACACCTGGCACCAGGATGCACTATGGGAAGAACGCAAAACATCAGCAGAGGCAGTGTGATGCTTTGGGCAATGTTCTCCTGGGAAATCTTGGGTCCTGTCATCCATGTCAATGTTACTCTGACAGGTAACACCTACCTAAGTGTTGTTGCAGACCATGTGCACCCTTTCATGGAAACAGTATTATGTGATGGCTGTGTGGATAATGGCAGGTGGTCATAATGTTACGCTTGATCGGTGTACAGACATAACAGTTACATTGCTCTCTGTGTCCAGCTCTTGCTAGGAGAGTGATTGAGCTCCTAAATTAGAAAACCTGCACTATGACAAGTCTTATCCAACATCTTTACTGTCACGGAATGGAAAAGGAGGGATAAAAATAAATAAAAATTAGATTTAAAGCAGGGAAAAATAAAATCAAAGTTAGCACTAGCAAATTTTTAAAAAAGAAGTCAGAGGTACATAGTAGGTTGTGAAACAGCTGGTTTTATCTGGAGGGTGAAAAAAAACAGAAAGTACCAAAAGTATATTATAAAGGAGATAAAATCCAAATCAATGCCACCATTAATTTGGTCTTAAATCCATGATGCACCGATGTTGCTACGCTGCTATACGGCTTGCTAACGCTGGCTTACAACTTGATGCTTTTGCCTGTGATTTCTCTCCTGACTATAAACAGAGTAGAAATAAATTAAATGGTACAGAGTAAAAGGAAGCCAATACTTGTCTTCACACATCTGATTTTCTCATTTTCTCCAAGAAGCTTTGTGGCCTGTGTGTGTGTGTGTGTGTGTGTGTGTGTGTGTGTGTGCTGATGTACTTTAAAGAGCAATACTGTCAGGATATTATTGCAGTGACTCGTCAAAGCACTTGTGGGGGTCAAATGCTTTGGCATGTCTTCTGTGTATATGTAGCTTTGATATTCTAACCCTGTATGCACATGATTATTCACATCCATTTAGGTACACATAGTATTAGGAGTAATTTCTATGGATGTCTGTTTGTGTGTGGGCGTGCCACTTGTGCATCAGCAGGTATATTCTAAAGGATGACAGAGATCAATAGTGCATTAAGCCCCATCACAGCTGCTTGCCCTGGAGACAGACGAGAGGAACAGAGGGCTGATAATGCTCTCTAAACCTTTCTTCCACAATGGCAGAGATATGGGGAGGAGACAGAAAAAGAGACAGACAGGTGGGGAAAGAGAGAGTGATGGATATATTGATTAAGAAAGAGAGAGAGAGAGAAAGGGGCAGGGAAATAATGGAAAATTCTGTAAATTGGAGAAAGGCAAGAGAAGAAAAAAATAACAATGTAGAAAAAACTGGAGATAAAAAAAAATAGGCAATCACAGAAAAGGGAGCAGATGGGTCAGGTTGTGGGAGGGTGGGCTCTGAAGGAAAATATGGGGCAATGAAACAAGGGAGAGCGAGAGTGCTGAGCTCTCAAGCAGAGAACTGGAGCAGAAGAGGAATTTCATATCTGACAGAGCAGACCAGCGTACATCAGCCCTTCATTGTCTCATCAAAACACTTAATATTTCATTCCTGACAGACAGGCCAAAAAAAGATGGATCTATAATACAGTCATGAAACATGTGTTGCCTCCAATCACTTCAACAAACCTGTCCTACAGTCTACAGTGTGAAGGTTCTCACACATCTCTGCAAAGATGCTCTCCTGGCATTGATTGATCTCCCAAAACAAATCTCTCCTCATCAAAATTATGTAATTAAAATGTTTTATAATAGAAAATAATCTCTGTATGCCCTAAAGTGGCTTAAGCATAACTCCACACCTTTGCCTCATTTAGCATGAAATCTATGAATATGCAAAATTGTCCTGCTTCACCCTTTATGTGGAAATCGTGACTGTTTGCATAGTTATTTGGCTCCACAGAATGAAACATTATGGGAGTGCAATCTACACAGATATGCTCCCCTGCAGTCCTCCAAGAAGCCAACAATGACTGACAGGGACGACGGTCAAATGCTGATTAGTCGAAAAGTAGGCTTCAACAAGAGCAATAGCAGAAGCTGGAACAAAAAATATCAAAGATTTTAAAAAAAAAAAACAGGAGGAAAAGTAGAAACAATTGCCGTGACAGGCAGTTGACACTTTTCATTCAACACTAAGTTTCACTTCAGATCTTTATATGATTTTGGGCTTTTCTTGCAGTTGACTGGGGATCAACAAAAGCATAAGCGATGGTGGCCCACAGACCAATTCTTCCATATATTTTTGACACTGCCCCCTGGTGACAATAAACAACTGTAGATAATGTGTAGATAATGGTCTGCTAAGGTGTGTGTAAGCTCTGCGTAGAACCAACACCATGCCAGTCCCATTCACCCCTTTCCTCCACTTCCCCTCTCTGTCTGCACACCCCACTCAGTCACAGGTTCTTTAGATCCGTGGATGAAGGAGAGAAAACCCTAGTGGCTAAATTTTAAAGAGAGGGTTTTGTTCCTGTGTGTCAGAGGAGAGAAGAACTCAAGGAAAGCATCAAAAAGTCTGCATCAGATTGGTCAACAGTTAAGTCCTGTCATCAGAGTCAAAGCACACTGATGGAATAACACTCATTGTGAAGATTTTATTGCGCTTACAGCGATGCAACAAGTCAATGTTTCATCGGGTGACATTAGTTTTGCGTCCCCTTTCTCTTCACAAAGGTGCAGAGGAGGAGCAAAAGAAGAGCAGCAGCATGCCGTAGAAACTCGAGACACTGAGCTGAAATGAAACAAGCCTAGCAACACAAGCCTTCGTCTTGAATACATCATCAACAAGTAACAATCTGTTCCCATTAGATAAACCTTGTTAAAATTGCCAGCTCAAACATGTTAGCCCCACCCCACAATTTTACGGGATTTGTTGTTTAGGTTTGTCACTCTTGTTTTGAGACTTTCAATGACGCACTACAGTTTTGAGGTGGCATGGCAATTACATTTCATCTAGCATTTTAAAAATTCCATGTCTACATATTAAAAAAGCTGTAAATTTCATTGTAAGAATGGGTGTATAACTGCACAGAATCATACAAATGCATGCAATGTAAACAAAGTACAAACCCTGCAACAATACATGAACTCTGCAAAGCAGCCAGTGACATAAATGAGAGCATATGTCCATTCTAGTGGAATCTGCCAGCAGACCGGGTGCCAGCTGTTTGGCTCTGGAATAATCTAGGTTAAGATGTTTAGTCCCATTTTCTCCTCTAAGCTCTGCTCTGAAGAGACCCTTGACAGCTCTTTTCTTTTTTCCTTCTGTCAAAGTCATTCCAGCACCACATTTATACTCACAAGGATTAACATGTAAGTTGACCTGCCATAAGAGTTTAAAAACTCAAGGATTGGTCAAGAATTTTGAGTGTTACCATCAAACAAAAGTGAACATTTTTTAGTAAGTCTACTAATTCCATTTACATAGAGGCCATAAAAATAACCTAAACAGTTTGCGTAATAAATTCAAAGAAACATTTACTTGCAAAGATAAATTAATAGCCTTTCTGTTAAATTCTGTCATTCAAACCTAAGTCACTTTTATGTTAATCTACAACAGAACGGCTAAAAAGAGAAAAGAAAGCGTTAAGAGAGCTGGGCATGAATGAGTGCCTATAAACCTCAATGAACTGAAGTTCATTTCAAACTTTTTAAAGAAGAGTGGGCCAGAATTCCCCCAAAACAATGTGAGAGTCTGATAAAGTCAAACCAAAAACCATTACTTCAAGTTCCTTCAAGTTATATGCTAAAAATGGCTCTACAAGCTACTGAATTATTGGGTGTACTTATATGATACATATATGATATGGTGCAACATGCCATGTTTAGTAACTCATTACCCGCTAAGGAAAAGATTGTTTTTCTTAGGTTCTGATACTTTTGTTTTACCATGACTTTATGTATGATAGTTTTTAGCATGCATACAAAGATTTGTTTCACCTAGGACAACAAACAGTGTCAGCATTGACTCTAAATTGGGGTCTATGTCTGCGTGGGTGCATGCGTGCTGTAAGATGCTTCAGTGTGTGGGAGAGCTGACCCTGCCCCTTGCAAAAAGGCAGAGAGAATTTTTTCTTCTGCTTTGGAAATACCGAAAATGCATCTCAGAAGAATGTCTGTTGCAAATTAGAAACATAGTTGGTGAGATAGTGTTACTGTATGCACATGCTATTGCTGTTTAAGGTGAAGATAAAGAGAAAATAAGGCATGCACCATTAGTGTGACTGCATGCAATTCAGTTTTGCACAGTGATATAGAAATTTTTCAGAATAAGACCAAATAACACTGCCATTGCAACTTTAACTGAACAGTGACTGGGAGTGCTTACTCAGGCATGAAGCTCAGATGCAGTCAGATTAACAGAGAGGTGTGCAAGTCAGAAAGAGGCTGAGGGCATGTGACAGGGTGCCTAGACTCGCCAAATTATCAGTGTATACTGCTGTTTCAATTTTAATTCAGTGTTGTGTTATTCCTCACAGCAAATGCACTGTCTCCTTATGTTTTAGGTAGGCTAATAGGGTTTTGCTAGAGGGATTTAAGTTAAGAGCAGTTATGTCTGACTTCAAAGGAACACAGATGAATGCTGGAGCCAGAGTAAGGAGAAAATCTGTTCCAAAATCAACTTGAATCCAATAAAAAGAGACTTTAACTGGGGTGATGTCATGCCTCTTATTTGTTCTCTACAAGGTTAATTCGGCAATAACTGTACTATGTTATTAACATGGCAAACACTAGTAAGACTCAAGTCAAAGATAACAAAATCCCCTTACCTAAACATTGCACGTGTTCATGCAGAAGCATACTTTGGATGTATGAATGCATAGCCATAACTGTGCTTTATCTTACACAAGGTTTCAGGATTTGTGGTAGGGGTGAAGCAGTGACTGTATAGCCATAGGGCACTATGAAAAGCTTTCTATGACCATTTCCACTGCGGTGTAAAGAGCAGCACCATCTGTGAGTAGCTCTCTAATGAGCAGTTTAATAGGCTTGGAACCATGTGGCTTTCTCTAGATGCCTCAACGTGTGTGTTTGTGTCACATACTCACACATGGGCAGATGTTGACACCAGTGCTGGCATGACAAATACTAGTTTCTATGTGCACATTTCTCCCATTGATGTACATTTTCTGTTTGAAGCTTTGCCTTTTATCCCTTTTTGCCTCACACACACACACCTGTCATGGTCTTACTGTTTTTGTTGTCGTTGGGTTTTGAATTCTTTGTGAATATATTTGAGTTTGGACATCCTCTTGTCTATGTTTTCCCACATGTTTTGATTTTTGTGTTAGTTTCTTTATTGTTTATCATAAGCTTTATTTCGCGTGATTTCTTTTTGTATTTTCAGTCATAGCTCAGTTCAGTAGTAGTAGTAGTAGTAGTAGTACCAATAGTAGTAGTTTAAGTTCCCTGAGTGTTTCTGTAGCTCTTTCTCTCTCTGTGTTTGTCTCTGTCCTCCAGTGTTCTCATGTCTTGTGTCTTCATGTTTAACATGAGTCTTCACGTGTCCATCTTCAGGACACCTTAAGTGTTAGTATTCATATTGTTTCAGTCTCCTTAGGCTATTTCCTGTTTTACTTTGAAGGTTTGTTTCCTTTCGTGTCCTCTGTTAGTTTTACTTCCTATTTTCTCTCGTCCCTGATTTCCTTATTATTCTCAGTGTGAATTGTGTTCAGCTGTGCCTCATTTCCCACCTGTCTCCTGTTGTCTAATCAGCCCTCTGTGGCTATACAGCCCTGTCCCACTGTTGTCCATTATCAAAGTGTCTGATACGTTTCCCTGTGTGTGGTCCTCCATGAGATTCTGTGGTTTTTGGACTTTGTTCACAGCCTAAATAAAGGCTTGCCGTTATTCTTTAAGTCTCCTTTTTTTTCTGCCTGCTCCTCCATTTCCTGACACACACACCACTGTTTCCATCATGTCACAGAACATTACATTGATTTACACTAATCTGCTGTGGGCTTATCTTTAACCTAACCATAAATACTAATTAAATAACTGTAAATGATCTATTAATAAATCGTGTTTGCACTAAAACGTAATGATTTATATTTTGGGGAAATTGCTTTTCATCCCCCAAAGGGAGTGAGGTCCTCACAATGTTGTATAACAAGGTTTATGTCCCCACAATGTCAGTAAAACAAGTATAAGAGCACACACACACACATAGATATAAGCAGATGCTGTCCCCCTTGGGGTGCAGGCATCATAAGTATGATGCCCTGCTTTATAGGACCTGGGGTGTAGCTCTCACATCATAATCTTATGTGGGTGCTAATATCCTCTGATGTAGAGCAATTGAAATGAGAGCCATCATCCCTGTGGTTGTGATTACAAAGATCTCAGGTTATTGTATAGTACACATTTATTGGCATAATAATAAATTATATCAGGGGCTCATATCGGTCCATGTGGACTATAAACCTAAAAGTGCTGGCGTGTTGCTGATTTTATTGAAATGTAAATATCACTTCTGTTGCAGCACTGAAATAGAAATCTCGTGCACAGTAGACATGTTATTGCATGCTTTGCATATAATTGCATATGAGGGAAATGCTGAGTCCTATTTCTCTCTTATAACTCTTCACTCTAACACCTCATACAAGCATCTGATTTAACCAGGTCATCTTTTATAGATTACTGAATAAATAATAATAATCATTATAATAATTTCAGAAGAGACCAGCTTTGTGTGCATCCATTCTTTCAAATGCAGAGTTTCACATGCTTCTTCTTTAGCCACGAATCAAAGAAGCACAAATGGTAAATGATTGAAGGAGGTAACTTGCCTAGAAATTATATTATAAAAAATTATGATCACATTGAACTAACCAATTCAACTAGTGCAGCTAACACATTTTTATGACAGCCCTGTGCTAAACTTATTACATTACAACGAAAAAGTTTATTTTTTTTAAAAGTGTTGCCTGTTAATTAAATTCAAGACCAGCAGAATATTAATATCTCCATGTATCTGATGGATTTCATACAGTCATAGTAATGATCTGTTACTTTGCTAATAACTGACGGCTTCCAGCCTTTACCAGACATAAATCAGAAAAATTATTGTAGGTGGAGTTGTAATTTATGTATGAGTACCAGCAGGGGATAGAAATAAAACTGGTAAATTGCAGCTCAAAGGAAATCTGAAAGATATCAGAAAATATATGTGAAATGAAAAGCAGACAAAAAGAAGAAATATGTCAATGCATAAACTGTTCTTCAGCTACAGAAGACAATAAAAGGCATCTGAGAGAAAAAAGATAATAATTATTATTTTACATTTCTGTTTTATGTTTTGAAACACATGTACAATTTGGACATGTTGTTATCATGCAGAGCAGAACTCAAGCAGGATTTTTAAAATATTTTTAGCCCAGCCCCTTGCTGTTTGCAATTCATCAGTTGAATATATTAAAATACAAAACCATTTTGTTAGGGTAGTGGATCTAGCTAATTACTGCTTTCCCATTGTTTCTGTAATGAATTCTGTTTATTTGCATCTACAAAGAAGCTCCATGCTGTCACAAGGCACTGTGTAAAACCATTTAATGAACCTGTGGCGACAATTAGCGTGAGGTCAGGTATACTCTTCACTAGCAAGTCTTGTTAGTAATATGAAATTGGTGTAATTAATTATTTTCCTCTGGTTTGGTATGCCTTTCATTTTTATTTATTTTAACTGAAACTTTGAGGAAGAAAAGAAAGCCTTTGTTATACTGGACATATAGTGTTTTGTTTTTTCTCTCTTACCATTCCCTTACAGTGATTATATTCTTTTTATTCCTTTAATGCTTTATTGTAATCCATGCTGAATACGATAGACTAGTAGATGAGGTAACCCAATCTCCCCATGGGGATCGTTACTATTAAATGTCATCATCTACACTTCCCACTTTGTGGATCTTTTTTCTTTCGCTATAACCTACCTTAGCTTGGCCCTTGCAGGCATAAATTTTTGCACCCAGCACAATGTACTGCTTTGTTAAACTAACATATTTACAACCCAGCTGAGGCCCATATCAGCTCATATCATATGCAGTGCTTGCAGAGTATGCCCTGATCTGACACATGATCCCAATGTTCCTGGTTTATAAAACAAGAGAAGAAACAAAAAAAGGGGGCACCCCACAAAGTGGCAAAGGAAGATCAATGAAAAAAGGGGGAAGGAGAAAGAGTGGGTAAAGAGAAGAGGGAGGGTGAGGTGAGGTGTTTGCAGGTCTGCTAATGGTACAGGTCCTGAGGGAAATGGAGTTAATGGACTGTCGGCATTGTCAGGATAGATGTGTGTTTGCATGAGTGGGACACACTGGTGGTGCCCCAACTCGTCTCTGGGGTCTTGTGTACATTATTTGCTCCCCCTTGCACTTCACCGCAATATTTTTGAGCGCACACACGGGGGAGAAGGCATTGTTGAGGTTGTCACGTTGAACAGATTAACAAGAGCAATAGGAACTACCATTAAAGGACCGCCGCTTGACATGTTCCATCAAGGATATTTGAAGGTACGGATGGATGGGTGTGTGTGTGTGTGTGTGTGTGTGTGTGTGTGTGTTTGTGTGTCATGACGGGAGCACAGTCATTTGAAAGTTGCATCAGCATTGCTTCTTTCATCCATCCGTGTGCTTCCATAGCTCAAGCTATGGGATCTGTTTGCATCAGCATTTACTCGTCTTGCCTCAACGTGTTGTAAAGTGGGAGCAATGCAAGCACTGCGCAATGCATAGTGTAAACATATGTGGAAAGAAAAACAATGTGTCAATAGAGTGCAATCAGACATACAGAGTAAGAAGATGGGATAAACGGGTGATGAAATCTACAGTTCACTCCCAAATGCACATTTGACTAGTTCAATGCAAATGTAATCAAATGGGTGTGGAGAGAGCTCATTTTCTGTCAGCACCTGCACGCACACACCCACACACACACACACACACCACTGCCGAAAAGAAAAAAAAATTAGGCTGAATCTCGGGAAGGTTTTGCAACAGGGGGGGTTTTCCCCACTCAAGATTCACCTTGAGCTATAATCATTTGGACTATAAGCTCTGTTGTAGTTAGAAAAGTTGACATTAAATACAACAACTAAGTATAAATGTCTAAAAAAAAATAGTGTAAAACAAGATGTACATTCAAAAATAACGTTAACTGAATGTCCTGGTAAAGCCACAAGAACACAGAAAAAATAGAGTAGCTCATACTTTATTAAATGTGTTTTTACAGCATCATTATCACTCTCAAGACAGTCACAATTTAGATTGCATTTATTAATCAGGATAAATTAACCTCACATCAAACTTATGATAATTCTAACCTTTTCAAATGCACACTGGTTCCCTGATGAAGGCAGGTTAGTTCACAATTCCTTTACTAAATAAGACATTGTATACTGGATAAGAGCTGTGTGGCATGATTACACTGTGGTGGACTTGCTCTTATAAGGCACCAGTCACACAGGCCTAGAGACCAGTTGGTGACCCCCTGGCAACCTGCAGTCACAAGGAAAAAAACAGTTGGTGGTTGGTTGCTGGAGATGAAATCCGTCTCAAAGAAGGCACTGCACCAAAAACCTTGTGGTTGCCTGCAGGTTATATATATATTGAATAAACATTTAAAAATATATATTTTGTTAAGCATGTATTATTTTGAGCTGACTGCTTTGCTCAAATGCACCTGATATAAAACATATGACTGACACAAGACTTAGATTCAACGTTCCAGAAAGGTAGGATAAGAAATATCCTGCCTTAGCTATGATGTTTCTTTGACAAATGCGTGGAATCACAGGCGACTTATTGTTAATAATAGTAGTAAACAATGTATTTATTTTCTTCAGTTGTTGTTTGTCAAAACAACTAGAAGAGAGTAATTGGTTTTGATTAGACTAGAACATAACGTTTCTCCTCAGGGTGTCCTGCACCCTGACTGACAGTGGAGATAAGAGCAGAGGTTTTACATGCACTTATTCACACAACTACAAAACTTCAAGTACAGTGGTCATTGTAACCCCATAAAAATATCAGAGTTGTAATATATGTGCTGAGGTTGTACACCACTGAATCAGTGTTCAGTTGTCGTAGTGCCACTCCTGCACTTCCATTGAGACCTGTCAGCTTTATGAAAATATTGGCTGAAAGCCCGTCAGTGGTGATTTTTAGGTTTAGGATTATCCTGCTGGGTTACAGTCTGAGTATATTATGTTAGCCGCAAACAGACAAATGGCACTCAGTTGAAAACCTGCTCTTTGTGTTGTTGGGTGGCAGCTCCAGGCTGTCAGCAGTTAAAGTGACCACTTTAAATATTCACTTCAGTTCAAGCATTACAAACAGGCTGTCACTCAAGGTTGACTGCATCATTTCTTACAATCTCGTGAATGCAGGGAGCATTTTCCTGGTTTGCCTTAATGTAACACCTATAAAATGAATTTGGTTAAAGCAGAAGTGTACTCTGATTTTCTGAAGTCATTTTCTTGTTTGTAAATTGCTTCAGGATGGTATACAAACAGATATGATTTTTACACTGTACTATTTAAATGCATTTTACACACTACTTGAAAGCCAAAAAAAAAAACCAAAACATTAACAGCAACTACCAGAGTTACGGAATACTTGTCTGGGGGAAAACACCAGACAGAGATGGTGAAACAGCTTTTGTAACACACACTCGAGGTATATTATGAGTGACTCCCTGTGTATGTTCACAGCTCCCCTGGGACTGACTTTAATCAATGCCAATCAAAAACAAATTAGCCTCACCTTAATGCACCACCTCTCCTGACTAACCGCTGACTACACAAGTTTTTTTCTCACAGCCATGCGCATCAGACCCAGCCCGCATGGAAACTGTTCAAAAGACGCCCCCCCCCTTTACATAGCATGCGTGTGCAAATGGTGAGACTGCACAAGATATGTTCAATCCATCCCTCTAAGGCACAGAAAGCAAATGAAAAGCACAGAGTGGATGCATGAAAACCATGCAAGGTAAATAAATGGGAACATAAAAGAGCAGTAGGAATACTTCTTAGGTGTCCATGGAATACATATTGCTGTGCATTATCGTACCCCTCAGAAAAGCCCATCTGTATGTGGCTGTTCCACATCTGATGATACCAGAATACAAAGCTAACAACGGCCTATATGGGAGGATTTGTGCAGGATGTGTTTAAATAGTTAAGTACAGGGATTACGCTAGTTTACAGTAGCTTGCACTAGCACCAAAGAAAAGGCTGGGAGGTGTCAGCGTGCCAAATGATTGCGTGTCTGCCTGTAAGTGTGAAAGAGCAAGACATTTAACACAGGTGTGTGTGTGTTTGCATATGCATGAATGCAGATGAATGCATGAGGTACACATAGGGACATACACCACCTTAAAAATACATACATAGTTACAAAACATGCACGCTTACAGCAAATGCATCATATACGGGCCACCTCAAACAAACTGCACATTCTTAATATGTGCTGACAAATGCAGACATCCAACTTTTCATTCTTTTGGAGTCCTACAGTGAAAACTGCAACCAGTATTTTCTTGACTTTTGTCTGCTCACATCTACGGGTGTGATATTGAATGCATTGATTTAGGCCTACTGGGTTGATTTTGTGCAGAGTTGGGTCCTGACAGCAGCAGCAGATTTACAGTGAACCCCAGACATCGATCAATGTGTGGAGAGCAGAGAAGCTAAAGCAGGAAGGTGCGCTTTTGTCAATGTCATTTACAGCATGTGTGCTGCATGTGTAAAGGTGCAATCAGTATTATTTTTTTATGAATCCACTCCCAAAAGACCAAAAAAAAATATCAAAATCTCCTTCAAGGTCATTTTCTTGTGCATCTTTGAACCGAATTCAGTGTTGCTGCTGCTGTTTTTTTGGTTTTTGTTTTTTACTGGAATTACAATTCTGTCCTCTTGCACAAGCAGCAACCCTTCAACTCAAATTAGATTTTGGTGAAGTGAACAAAGTCACAAGGAACCAATCCTGGTGAGTAGGATTGGCGGTGAGTTAAGATTGTGTGACGCAAAACTCAGCGTGCTGTGGGCCAGTGCACAATAGCATGATGAAACAGAACAGTTTAGGCTATTTCCACTGAACTTTCTCCGTCACACACCACAGGACATTATTGTAGAGCTACGCACATTCTGACCCTGGGAGATGTGCTGTCACTTTCCTTTCAGCGGATCATGGTAACATCCAGATGTTTTTGCATTACAGTCACAGCCTCCCGAGGACATGAGTAAGGAAAAACTTGGAACGACTTCCACTATTGTGGTTAAGATTAATTACACTATGCTACAGTGAACAATTTTCAGCCTCATACTAATACATCATTTTGTATCTTTAAGTAGTGTGTAAGTCATCTGAAGAAGAACGGAACTCCCATTTATTTTACAGGAAAGGAGACAAATTATAGTATTTTAGCAGAAAAGCAAACAATGCTGTACTTTTAGGGGCCATATTATGTAGTGGCTTTGCCTTTTCACATTTTTTATTAATGCATTATATTGGTGTGCATTGTGGATGTTCTACACTTCACCTAGCCGCTGCAAGCAGCCACTCACTAATCAGTCTCTTCCAACTGGAAGTTTCCAAGGGGAAATGGATCCATTTCTGGCCCTTTATGGCTGAGGCTTAAGGAGCAAAATGCACCGGCTATGCAGCAATACTGTGAGCGTCCTGTGTGCGATGGTGGCATTCCAAAAGTTTTAGGTGGCATAATGTAAATACTTCACTACTTTTAGTTAAAGTGGCAAGGTTTTCCTCTAAAGTACCTGGAAATTACACACTACTAAAATTACTTCTTATTACTGTGTCAAATCACATGTAGTAAAATTTGTGTCTCCTTTCCTGTAAAATACCTGAAGTTACACAGTACTTAAAATACTTACAGTATATTCTTTCCTGTAAAAACTTGTTACCTCCTTATTCTAGTGTATCTAACATTACGTATTTTAGATAAAATACATTGAAACTCAGTTTAATTAAAAGAGTAAGATCTATTGCAAACATGTAAAAATGGAAATTCGGGGAGTTTTCACAGCTAGACTTTGATGACACTCAACATCATAGAGCAAAATTGTTCCCCCCCAGGGAGTGAGAGATGGAAATTAATTTAAAGAAGAGGGACTAGGGTCTGATTCGGAGAGAACCGCTGGACAAAAGTAGGGACATTGACTTTTTCACGAAGGTGGCTCTGACAGTGACAGCAGGAATAACCCACATCACCGAGAGGAGAGGGGACACAAGAGAACAGGTTTCACATATGTGGAAACTTCAAGTTGCAGCAGTCTGCTGCAACCTGTTGCTTTCATTAAACCATGCACACTAATCCCAGCGGCTTTGCTAGGTTAAAAACAGCACTGAAAGAGGAGCTAAAGGGCCAGCTCCTGCAAGTGCAGCGTGCATAAAGGTGCAAGATGTTGTGGGAAATGGTCTAAAAGTTCTTTTGTGGGTGTTGGGCTCCATTTTCTGTGATGAAACTCTTTCAGGAGGCAGATCAAAAGGATTACTGTGTTTTGATCTTTTTTCTCCGCTGATGCTGTAAATGAGAGACGCAAACATCAAGCAGTCACACCCCTCGAATCTCATTAAGACTAACTGACTGCTCTGTTCACACATGCAAAACACGCTGAGCCGCATACTATTGTTGAGTTGAGTCCAGCATCATTCTTACTCTTTATAGCACTAAAAGCCGTTCGTTACAGGAACGTACGGGAACTATGAGTGGAAAAAGTCAGGAATGAGGGAAAAGAGGAAGATGGAATAAACAGTTTGATAGAGAAAATAAAAAAAATCAAATGGGAAAGGAAGAAGAGGAAAAGAAGAGAAAAACAGCCAGGAGGGAAGTGAAATAATTAAATGAGTGGAGGAGGAAGATAGAGATGGAGAGGGATGGTGCTTGTATCTGGGCATTAAATGGTGAGAACTGAGCTCACTCCTTGACGACCAATCAGTCTTAGTGTGTCCAAAGAGGGGGTGGTTAACCGGTTCACACCAGGCTGACACAAACTCAGTGCCCTCACCCAGATGACAGACCACCCTGACTACTCACACACACACACACACACTCACACACAAACACACAGTGATGGAAAGCTCTGGAGGAAAAGGTGGAGAGACACAATTGCATTAATGGATTAAAAGTAAGGCACCCATATTCAAGCTCACACGCACCACATGCAAAATCAAAACACAGATAAATTAAGCAGCTTAAATTTACACACACACACATGCGCGCGTCACTACATCTCGTATTCTTGGCCCGTTGTCTGCCCTTCCTCTCCCCTTTGACACAGTGAGCTTCAACCGGAAGCTCAGCTCCCTCTCCGGATAAAGAGGCGCTTTTGTCTCCAAAGCACAGAGGCCTCTTTCTCTGGGCTGTGTACTGTGTGTGCATGTGCGAGAAAGTGTGTGTGCTGTAGGGTAACAAGTGCAGATAAAAGTTAAGAGTAATTGAGAAAGAAGAAAAGGGAGGAACGGAAGAAGGGGCGAAAAAAAAAACCAAGAAAAAAAACAGCAAGATATTTTCTCAGACATTATTGGGAGATGCTGTCAGCCTAAAACAAAATGCAAATAAGAGCTTCTACTTTCCTGCCAGCAGTGAGGTGACATCACCGTGTGTGAGCGCAATATAAAGTTGCAATTTATTTTTCACAGCATGTTTCTCAAACTGGGGAAAAGAAGGCTCGTTGGCTCTGTCTAGACGCAGAAGACGCTAACCTGGCGCCTGACTGTCTCGCTTCTGTGGGGCTGAACAAGCGGCATCTTTCTTTCTGACAGGTCACAGAGGTGGGAGAAAAAATGGGGGGATAGTTTTGTCTCAGTACTTAAGAGGTGAGGGTGAGCTGCATGAAGAAATTACTTCTTTTTCTTTTTTTTTAAGAATTTGGCTGATTATTTTTCTTTTTGTTGTTTAAAGATGGTCAGTTTTTCACTTTTGCCTGCTTGAAGGTCAACATGTGTGTTGCACCCCTGGGGTCAATGAAAGTTCAGTCGACTCAATAAAAAATGTAAACGGTAGGTAACTTTACACCCTAGTGTAAAACACTAGAGTTCTTCTCACAATTTGGACAAAGGCACATTGTAATCACAAGAGATTTACAGCCTTTAATAGAAACTCACCTAAATCAAAGCAGTCAGTAGAAACTTAAGTGGCCCACTGACTCATAAATAAGAGACTTAAAGATACAGTAAGTACTTAAAAATCTGATTAGTGTGTAATTACGTCTTCCAACAAACTGAAGCATAATCCAAACTGAGTTAATCCATACATTTGTACATGTCTATTTTCATCATCTCATATCTTTCTCCTTCTCCGCCACTGCTCTCTTATCTCTCATTTCTGACTCATCTTCTTCCTCTTCACCTCAAACTTCATCTCCTGAAGTCGGGGCTTCAACATCTAACATACTAAAATGTGCATAAAAATGCTTATTTATGCAAGATTATTTATTTCCGGACCGCTGACAACAAGCCGACTAAACAACAGCAGCCATGACATTATGCCAGTTAACGTTAGGCTCAAGTGTCCTAAAAATCGCACGTGCTACACCATGCTACAAAGTGCTTTCTCGTCAGTCGAAAGAAAGTTGCATTTTTCATCATGTTCATTCAGAAAAGACACAACTACCCAGACACTGGGTTTCAAGACTTGAACTTTCACCTTCTTGCTCAACACCACCAGACGTCTCTGAGCAACAATCTGTGTTAAGAGCTCATGTGAAAGACTTGAGCACTGGCCCAAGATACCAGCGTTAGATCCATGAGAATCATTCACACATATTCACTGCATGGCCAAAAAAAGTCACCACGTAAGCAAACAGATAAGAGCCTTTCATTGGATACATTAATGCAGTGATTAATATGCTTCCACTGGGAACGGGTTATTTAGCCCTGATGCAGTGAGTAGCGTCTTATTTCTTAAACAACCATGTTCTCATAGAAAAAATGTTATTCCATTTAAGAAAGGTCAAATTACAGCAAAGACTGCTGAAACTACTAAACATTGGTTAATAACTGGTAACAGATTTTTAAAATCTGGAAGAACGAGGAAAATGGGGAAAAGATGACCAAACCTTCCCACCAAAATCCTTTTATGACCATATAGCTACTAGCTACTGATAACTGTGCAGAAAGTAATAATTTTTAATATATTACCTTTTTCCGGTATATAAATACTAAAGGTTTTCATAATCAAGGGTCTTGGTGGCTGTGAGTAACAGGTCAGTGTGCCAACTGTCTACTAGGCGTCACATCAGCTCATTCAAGTTACTGAACTTACAATACAGCAGCTCAGTTTTCACTCAGCTAGTTTGGGGCAATTCAGTGTCCAGTGGTTAAATTTACTCCAATTTCACAGTGGAGTTAAGACATATCATGTCAATATCCAAGAAATTGGATGTTTATTTCCCCCATTAGATTTTCTTGGTATAGATTTTGCAACACATACAGAACTGAACTGTAGGTCCTATCAGTGTACTGTAAAATAAAGCTTGGCAAAAGTAGGCCTATTTTCCAGATTCCTATTCTTCAAGTGCACTACGCGTACACATAGAGATAAACACCCATTAGAACAACACAATGAAGGAACGCTACCGAGTGTAAACATGCTTCCTCCTATAGGCTGCAGGCAAGCATGCAACACATGGAGCAGCATACACACCACATGTACGGTCACATTCACCCGCGCGTGAAACATTCTGTAAAGATGAGAAAAACATTGTTAACCCTTGACTCCTCATTTCTCTTTCAAAGAAAAAATTCATCACAACTGTCTGCTCACTGTGACACTGTTTGCAGTTTATTGCAATGGACTGCGGTCATTTTTAGCACTTTGTAGATGCGGTACATTCATCCTATAAATGCTACTGATTTCAGAAGATTTTATATTACATACAGCTACAGCGTTTGTTAGAGGTACCCTTGGATATAATAATGCATGCTTGAATGGCGAACAGAAGCATTCAGCAGCTTAATAGTGGTTTCTGCGTCTTCCGCCATCAGGATTATCCCATCTTTCCAAAGGATGTCCTCTATGGTATGACATGCATAATTGAACAACAGGATGGATGCTGATTGTAGCTGCATAATCAATAACCTTTGAACAGTATTGAGCTGGCATGATGCAGCACATGTGTAGAGTAGCACTGGTTATTTGTGAATTGCAAAAAAAAAATAAATTCGATCTCTGGGCGACCTGGGCTGAACTCCTGTCTATGTGCAAGCATGAACGCACACAAGTCCAGGGCATACCAGCTGCGCTGCGGATAGCAAACATGCTTTCACATACAGTAGGCTACACCCACATATTCCCCACCATCCTGCAATAGTCTTCCCCACATTACCCTGGGGATGTGACTCAGGCCACTTGTACAGTAAAAGCGCTCTCTTATGTGGCAAGAAACACAGACACACACATACACACAAAACACTTTGCCATCTGGGACTCATTTCCCCCCATGTAAAGCAGCTGTGGCCGAAGCTTTCATGTGTTGTGGTGGGCAAGCAGAGGAGATGCTGGGCGAACGGCCCTACGTGCTCTGACAGAAGGTAAATTACAGGGAGCCACATTGCACTAAAACTCAGGAGAAAAAGCAGTGGCTGCTTTGGAGTTTGTGGCCAAAGTGCAGATTGAATGCTCTCGAGTTTTCCTGCAGTTTCAGTTGACAAATGTGCCTCGAGCGTGTCTTTACCACTGCTGACTGGAACTAAGTTCCATTTGTTTTACATTGTTTACTGTTTTAACTTTTTATTAACAATTTAGTTGATTTTTTAAAATCTAAAAATAGAGTAAAACAACTAAATTTTTTTGATCCAGGCTTAAATATCCAGCCAAATTTCTACAAATTAAGTTTCTGTAAACAAAATTGTCATTTACAGTCAAAAATAAAATCTTAACAGGACTTTATAGATTCCTATGAAAAACAACACCCCTTGATGCAGTAGCCTGTAGACCCACATTTAGCGGCCATAATTTGCAATGTTAGTTTTCTGTATGACTTTATCAGTCTTTCACATCATTGTGGAGGAAAACCCTGCCTCCAGTACCTTCCTCCTAAAGACATCCACGTTAGGTTATCTGTTGACTGGCCATGGATGTGCAGGTAGATTAATGCCTTATCTGTGTAAAATAGGGCTTTGGGCATATGGTTAAAAATGTGACTTATAGAATGGTCAGGCTAGAGAAGTGCTAAACGCAAGTACACTGAATCCTACCGCTTTTGATGAATGTGTTAGCGCGCAGATGTTGGTATGTAACTTAAAAGTGCATCTGTGTCTAAATACAGCCTCACAGAATCTTTTATTCCTTTACAGTATCAATATAAATCTTTGCATCATATAACAGGAGCTCTTTATAGAACTGCTAATTCTTCTGAAATACTTTGATTCGTAAGTGCTCCAGTGCCTCTTATAAGGCTTTAAATGTTGTTTTAGAGGCACTGTTGCTCCACACTGCCAAGAATAAAAGTCTGCGGTAAGCATTAAATCCATGTAATTTATGGCTGTGAAAATATAAACTGAATATTGACTTCAATCGTAATTTTCCTAAACAATCTTTGTGTGTGTGTGTGTGTGAGGAAAGGTGGAGGAAGGCTGGAAATCCTGCTATTACCACGTCAGGGTGCCAGGGCTGCAAGTGCACCAGTCAGTACACACAAGCAACTGCACACTTGAGCCCTATCACACACACACACATAGACGCTTTTTTTTTTTTTTTTCCAGTGTACTGAACCCAGAAGCCAAACAATAAAATGTCAGCAACGAAAAGGTCGCCGGAGGACAGCCGACTAGCTTCCACGTCTCCTCCTCTTTGCGGTGCTGTATTTTGTGTGTCTGCGATCAAACGAGGCAGAGCAAGCAGGGCGTTCTCATTGCAGATCCTGCAGCCATCACTCAAACGGCACGCGGTCAAATACTGTAAGTTGAGCAGGGCTGTGAACTTCAATAGGTGTTCTGAAAGTAAGAAATATAAGTTTTGAGCTTCTGCTTTTAGGCAAACACATCAAAAAATCCCTCCTTAATGTACAGCCCAGAAGCAGTAACAATATCTCTGTATTGTCTTGGATGGGGCCTGACTGTCTTTCTGTATTTATCCACTTTTCTTCTTCCCAGAATGAGCTTTTATTTATATCAGCTGTTTTTGCATTCCTGTTTCCACATCTTAACTCGGTCTATTTTCCCCTTTGTGCTTACATTTCTGAATTCCTTTTTGAGGTAGTGCTATGACACTGAGCAGAATTCTAAGCTGTTAAAACTGATTTCTTATACATATTCTCTTGTTATGACTTTTCACTCCGCTGCATTTCAGTCAATCAGGACCACTATAGAGAACAGAAGATGGATATTTCCATCTGCAGTAATTTATATTGGTCTGCACTGTTTTATTTTGGAAGGATAGCAGAATAAAGGAGGCATATTTAATAAAAGGCCCGACATCAACAGCATGGAATTGGAGTAGAAGTGTGTGGCAAAGCGGCTTGCAGATGCACAGCAACTG
Source organism: Pterophyllum scalare (assembly GCA_024447675.2). Lineage (NCBI taxonomy): Eukaryota > Metazoa > Chordata > Actinopteri > Cichliformes > Cichlidae > Pterophyllum > Pterophyllum scalare. Next base: position 27,476 of record JAMQGT020008957.1, on the reverse strand, counting down.
TGTGTAGGCTAACCAGATTAAATAACATGCTCTATATGAGATTTGTCGGTCTGATGTGTGGAAGGGCTGATATTAACGTTGTGGCTTGTCTCAATTAATGCTCTGTTCATATATATATGATGGCTTAATAAAAGCAAAGCAGATGAAGAGTTTAAAAAAAAAAAGATGTATTGCGACATAAATTAACAAGTTACCAAAAATAAAATAAATTAAGTAAAAATGGCTTAACCTTTACAAGCTGCAGAATTTAAAGGCTCTACCCAACAACAACCAGTACAGTTCATATATCCATACATATACTTTTGCCTCTGTACACCACTGCAGTGGATTTTAAAACAGTCAAGATGTGATTGAAGTGCAGGCTTTCAGCTTCAGTTCAAGAGATTAAAGAAAGTATTGCATGAAGTGTTTCAGAATTACAATCATTTTTATAAATAGTCCCCCACTTTCAGAGGTTCAATTGTAATTACAGACTTAAGAGACAAATACTTTCATGGCCAGGTGAAGCCTATTCCCTGTTATTCCACGACAAATTCAGCAGATAAAAGATCTGGAGTTGATTCTAAGTGTTGAACTTGCAGTTGTTTAGATGTTCCCTGGAATTTTCAAGATCCAGGTCCAAAGAGATATTTAAACAAGAGAAGAAGGCCATTAATAGGCTGAAAAAACAAAATAACCCTATCTCAGAGGGAGACAAAACTTTAGGAGAGGCCAAATCTACAGTCTGGTTCACTCTTAAACTGAATGAATGCACTGACCAGCTCAGCAATACCAAAACGCCCCCCCCCCCCAAAAAAAAATCAACAAAAATGAAAAAACACAGAAAACAACTCAAGTAGATGATCACAGAATTATTTCCACAGTTAAGAAAAAGCACATCACAGGATCTGACAAAGTCAAGAATACTCTCAAGGAGGTACGCATATCAATGTCAAGATCTAAAATCAACAAATGCATTCATGAATGGAAATACAGGGGGTTACGGTAAGGTACAAACTAGTGGTAAAAAAAAATATCTCATAAAACAATTTGTTTTTGCAGATCTTGTGAGTCAGGAGGTCGAGGATATTTGTCTAATGTTGCCTGAAGAGGAGCCAGTTGACATGTGGCTTTGCCACCCACCACCATAGCTTTTAGTGTTCTGACAGTATGCCACTCTGTTTATGGGGGAATTAGAGTGAACTTGCATTAACCATTGTCACCTTCATTGAGATGAAGAGAGAAGTGAAAAAGAAAGAAAAACAGGAAACATCAAGCAGCTAAAGTATAAACATTAATATACTGCAGTATTAGCACTCAAGTGCACCTAGATTAAATGAACAACCTTCAAGGTTTACTATGATACATAGTAAATTTTGTTAAAAAGCAAACTGTCTTACAAATCTGTTGTGTTATGTAAGAGCTATCCTTCAAAAAGATGTTAATTTTTGGAACCATTTCTGCCAGAAGTCCACAAACCTTGTGTCACTACAAAGTAAAGTATGAATGGTGGCATTTCACTGCGGGTAGCACGGTGGTGTGGTGGTTAGCACTGCTGCTTCACAGCAAGAAGGTCCTAGATTTGATTCCACCTAGGCCTGGGGCCTTTCAGTGTGGGGTTTTCATGTTCTCCCTGGGTCTGCATGGGTTTCCTTTTCTACCAATTAACCTAACCCCAGTGACATACAGTTACTGGGGTTAGGTTAATTGGTTATTCTAAATTGCCCATAGGTGTGAATGGTTGTCTGTCTCTCTGTGTTAGCCCTGTGACAGGCTGGCACAGGGTGTACCCTGCCTCTCACCCTATGACAGCTGGGATAGGCTCCAGCCTATGTGCAGCTCGTATGTTGTCCAGACAAAGCAGAGATGTGTCACAATGGTAGCCAAGAAACCAGAGCTACAAAAGAATTAGCAACTGTAGTATATGAACCCAAACTGATATTTTCCTAAGTTTAACCCAACCAAGTTCTTTTTACCAAACCAATAATATTATATATAATATAAAATAATACAAATGATGGGAAAATCTGTGCATCTTTCAAACTTTGGTCTCTGGTTTAAGCGATTAAATATTCCACTCCACCGCCAACCTTTTTTTGCCTTTTAAAAGTGGAAAATAATGATTTTGTGTGTATGGACACTAATAAGTACAAATGAGACAGACATATAAATAACGTTGGAAAATTCATGTTCACGAACATAAAAAAAACTGCTCTAAAAAGTTGCATTTCGATAACATAATTCAAAAATGAAAGGCACTAACGTGTTATAATCCAGTGGACAGAAAGATAGACGTAGCTACCACAAGGTCATCCATCAGTTTCTGAAGTCCCGGTTTGAAGATTAGCATTTTCTCTTTCGCCACCTTGATTTTAAGAAAATGAAAAAATAAACATGATGAAGAAGTGCCCTTCTGACCATGAGATCACTTGCTCATTGGCTAACGACTTGTGATTGAATTATTTTTACAAAATACTGAAATTGACCCAAAATGAGTGACTGATAAAATCACCAGGAAATATTCTCATTGAATACTTTGTTCTGTACAAAGCTGAATGTGCTGACAACAATATCACACAAAAATCATCAATGGAAATCAAATTTATTAACCAATGGAGGCCTGTATTTGGAGTCACACACAAAATGAAAGTGGAAAAACACACTACAGGCTGATCCAACTTTGATGTAATGTCCTTAAAACAAGTAAAAATGAGGCTCAGTATTGTGTGTGGCCTCCACGTGCCTGTATGACCTCCCTACAATGCCTGGGCATGCTCCTGATGAGGTGGCGGATGGTCTCCTGAGGGATCTCCTCCCAGACCTGGACTAAAGCATCCGCCAACTCCTGGACAGTCTGTGGTGCAACGTGACATTGGTGGATGGAGCGAGACATGATGTCCCAGATGTGCTCAATTGGATTCAGGTCTGGGGAACAGGCGTGCCAGTCCATAGCTTCAATGCCTTCATCTTGCAGGAACTGCTGACACACTCCAGCCACATGAGGTGTAGCATTGTCCTGCATTAGGAGGAACCCAGGGCCAACTGCACCAGCATATGGTCTCACAAGGGGTCTGAGGATCTCATCTCGGTACCTAATGGCAGTCATGCTACCTCTGGCGAGCACATGGAGGGCTGTGCGGCCCTCCAAAGAAATGCCACCCCACACCATTACTGACCCACTGCCAAACCGGTCATGCTGAAGGATGTTGCAGGCAGCAGATCGCTCTCCCCAGCATCTCCAGACTCTGTCACATCTGTCACATGTGCTCAGTGTGAACCTGCCTTCTTCTGTGAAGAGCACAGGGCGCCAGTGGTGAATTTGCCAGTCCTGGTGTTCTCTGGCAAATGCCAAGCGTCCTGCATGGTGTTGGGCTGTGAGCACAACCCCTATCTGTGGACATCAGGCCCTCATATCATCCTCATGGAGTCGGTTTCTAACCGTTTGTGCAGACACATGCACATTTGTGGCCTGCTCGAGGTCATTTTGCAGGGCTCTGGCAGTGCTCCTCCTGTTCCTCTTTGCACAAAGGCGGAGGTAGCGGTCCTGCTGCTGGGTTGTTGCCCTCCTACGGCCTCCTCCATGTCTCCTGGTGTACTGGCCTGTCTCCTGGTAGTGCCTCCAGCCTCTGGGGACTACGCTGACAGACACAGCAAACCTTCTTGCCACAGCTCGCATTGATGTGCCATCCTGGATGAGCTGCACTACCTGAGCCACTTGTGTGGGTTGTAGAGTCCGTCTCATGCTACCACGAGTGTGAAAGCACCACCAACATTCAAAAGTGACCAAAACATCAGCTGGAAAGCATAGGTACTGAGAAGTGGTCTGTGGTCCCCACCTGCAGAACCACTCCTTTATTGAGTGTGTCTTGCTAATTGCCAATAATTTCCACCTGTTGTCTATTCCATTTGCACAACAGCATGTGAAACTGATTGTCAATCAGTGTTGCTTCCTAAGTGGACAGTTTGATTTCACAGAAGTTTGATTTACTTGGAGTTATATTGTGTTGTTTACGTGTTCCCTTTATTTTTTTGAGCAGTGTATATATATATATATATATATATATATATATATATATATATATATATATATATGTGTGTGTGTGTGTGAGCTCAAAAAGCCACACTCTACACTCAACACACAGGCACAAAAATAACACAGCAGCCTCGATCCTTTGGCCTCAAGCGGAGAAGAGACGTGGGCTATAGAGAGCTCTGCTAAGCTCACTACTTCACACTTGCAGATTATTTTCATTTTCAGACTTTGTGCCAACCAGCACTCACTGTAGAGACATCACTCTGCTGAACGCTTCATACGACTTGTTTGTCACTGGCAGCAGTGCGCTGCATGTAAGTTACGTCGAGCTGCCCACATAAGAAAAGAATCTTACCACCTTTTTCCTTATTAATCTCCTTGCATCACCTCTTTCTGAACCTTGTCCCTAAATTACCTCACCTCTCTCTCTGTTCTATGTCATTCCCACCTCTCATGTGAGATGACTCCTCCATGCCCCTCCGTAATCCATACAACTTCTGGGGGTCTAATCTGGTCGCTTGCCTTTCCTTCTGAAGTACACCTCTTCTTCTTTCTTTTTTTTCCAATCAGCACCAATTTGTCCTCTAATCCGTTTATTAGCCCAGTTAGCCTATATATAGCCCCAACACACGCGCGCTATGTGTGACAACAAACACAAAAAACTGCAAGGAACCACTGCTGTATTAATATTAAGCAGCTTAGCTTGTGTAACAGCCAATGCCTTTTTAAAATACCACAGAGGGATTCAGAAGGGATTATATTGACCAAACTGATCCTCCCCCCTGTTTTTTTCTCACATAGGAAGGTGGAAAATGGATAGAAAAAGGAAGCGAGAAAAGGGTGTAAAGATTCTTCTCTAGGTGGATGAAGGAGTGGAAGTCCAGGAAGACAGATGTGAAGAACAGAGTATACCTGAATGCCACTCACATCAGCTTCTGTGATTTTATATAACTGAGCCCACAAGCAGACAGAATTTAGTGTAGCTCACTTTTTTATTCTCTCACTGCAAAAGCCACTCTACCATTGTTTTCTTTTTTTTGTACTACAGCTGTCATGATGGAGGCGGTACCATGAAAAATGAAAGCCACATCAGAAACGTAATTGAGTTGCTTCTGGAAACAGAGGCTTCCGTGCAACGATGAAAGATCCCTTTAGAGCATACTCTGCCATTGAATGTTAACAGTTTACAAATTGTCTACAAATTGGCATCAGCTCAAGCTGTGACTGTTGAGGGGGAAATACACTTATCCATACTGTAGCTTTGGCTTATACAAGAAGATATCGGGTCAAAAATCCACCACTGTGTTGAAATTAGTTTCTACAATTCCAAGGACATTTCAGGAAGTGAATCCATTCAGCATGATTAACATGTGCCCTTTTATTCAGTGCTTCTTTGGGGGAAAAGGAAAGGGAAAATGCAGTGTGTGTAAAGTGTGCAGTGTATGCTTGAAACCCTCTAAATGGTGCAGTAGAGCAGGGCCCCTCCATGTGTCTGTGTGTGTGTGTGTGTGTGTGTGTGTGTAGCATACTATTCTACGCAGCATTTGGCGAGAGCAAGCGGAGGAGACAGGGAGAAATTTGACAGATTGCCAAGTCGACCTCGTTTCCCTCATTCGCTCCATGTGCGTGTGTGTGTGTGTTGCAGTACTGTAGCAGCGCTAGCCAGCTTGGCTCACTTCACAGCTCCTGGATCTCCACCCTGCACTTTATACATGTAAAAGAATCACCACTGCTGCACAGCACTACATCAAAACTACCCCCACCCCCCGCCCCCACAATCTAAAACACACACACATACCTGAGGTGTACATGCACGCACATATACTGGAACATCACACTTGTCTGCTTGTGTTAGGGTCTTATGAGGTAAAGCAGCATCAGTTACAGATGACATTTTCAACACTCAACAAACATGTACAGAGATATTTACAGTAGGCCACAGCTGATGTTCCTGTATGTCCTGTTCTCATACCCTAGTGCATGTGTAAATTTGTGGGTTTCATCCAGTCCCACTTCTGAACTACCACACACTCTATCCCACATAACTACAAGGTTCTGAAAATATTACAGTGGCTAGTAATAAGGCTATTCATTGTGTTGTCTCATTGTTGTGTTTTTTTTTATGGGGGGGGGACTCAGTGTGTGTGTGTGTGTGTGTGTGTGCATCTCTGGCACCAAGCCTGACTGTTCTACTCACCACAAGGAACTCATTGACCTGAATCGGTGCAGAATCCACAGATATGATGTGCTGTATTGTTGCTAAGGCAAGAGCATGTATCAGCTTTAAAATGCAGCCGCTGCCAAACCATTAAACATGCCTGATGCATTTTTATTAGATGTAAAAGAGCACAGCAAGCATAATTTCCTCAAATGCAAACATATTGTGGCATTTTAAGGTAATCAAAGTGTCAATTAGGTTGTATCCAAACATAGCAATTAGTGATTCAAGTGTTTACTCAACCTTAGCACAAGGGGAGATTGTCAATGCAGCAGCTTATGCTCTGCTTTAAGTTCAACACGCTGTATTAAAACTGATTACTGTATTAAATGACCTGTCGATACCACATAAATGATCATTTATCAGTCAAGGCAAGGCTGCTTGCATTTGAAATTTTTTTCATATGTTTAATGATTTCACTTTCTCATCCACATTTTTTCAGTATCCACAAATGTTCATTAATCAGCTACAACAGCAAGGCTGCTATTGTTTTTTTAATTATGAAAAAAGCTAGCCGTGGGGGAAACTACCGGGGGAACAAAGGCAGTTTAGGTACTTGGCAGGTTTTTAAACTGTATGTCTGTTAGCATGTCAACACAACAGGGACTCCACTATGCAGGATCCCAGCAAACATGCCCCTAGGGGCCCGTGTAGGGCCACATTGGGCAGATCCACACAGCCCACAGTGGGCAGCACACTGTGGGCTGTGTGGCATTTGGAGGCCTCGAAGGGCCAAACTGCTCTGTGCCCCACAGGGCCTAGCTTACATGGGCCTCGCATGGCTTTTCTATGGGCGTCCCACAGTGGGATACCCACAGAATTCTTTCTTGGGAGAGTGCAAATGGGTAAAATTGCTATGGGCCCCACATGGGTTTTTTGTTTCAAAGTGATCAAAAATGAATTGCACAGGCTCAAGAGCCATTAAAGAAAGACCATTAAATCAAACTAGTAATTTCAGAAATCTCTTTGTTCACTTATCTCAATAACTGTTCATGTGATCCCCTTCAACTTGGCAAGTTAAGTGCAGCGCCAAGGTTGGTGAAGTTTGCATGAGCAGCTTTCATATTTTGGCTAAAGGGTGTTTTATTTTACTAGTGTTTCCCATAGAGAGGCTTTTGCCTGCTCCACTCTGTGTGAGGGGCAAATATATATATATATATATATATATATATATATATATATATATATATATATATATATATATATATATATATATATATATATATATATATATGTATATATGTATATATATATATATGTATATATGTATATATGTATATATATATATATATATATAATACATACACGTTTGTTTGGGAAACCCAAACAAACCCTGAAAAGGATAAGCGAAGGAAAATGGATGGATTATTCAATCACCTTGGAAGCAGCTGCAGTATTGCAGTTTGGTGCCCCATACATGACACAGTTTAAGTAATTGCTCCTTAACAATCTGCTGAATACTGCAAAAAGACCCAGCGTTAATTACTCCATATTATAAGAGAATCCTCAGCAATTCATAATTAAAGTGAGGGTTAGTGTAAATTTAAGCCACTTACAACCAAACTGCATAGAAAGAAATGAAAAACCATAAAAAACTGTATTAATTTTATAGTGGCACAAAATTTGTGGACTGACAAAATTTCACAAATCTGAAAATGAAGAAGTGTCTCCCAAAGCAATAAGAACCAGCCCACACTCTATCTTATGATATTATTAAGAGATATTCCCGAGGCAAGATGCTCCATTTAAATTGAATAGAGAATGGTGGGGATACTGTTTAAGTAATAATAATTTTCTGGGACAGTCAAGAGCTTGTCTTATACCTTGGTGTGTGTGTGTGTGTGTGTGTGTGCGTGCGTGCATGCGTGTGAATAAATTCTAGTTCCAAACCATGGTTTGGACCTTTGGCTGTTCCTCTTGACAACTTCAAAGTGCTGTTTAGAGAAATGATTTTGTCACTGAGTGTCCTCACAAGGACAAGAAGATGTGTGTGTTGTTATGGAAATTCCGTAAGACAAGCTTTTCTTCACGCACAAATGAAGTATAAAATACAGATATGTTTGCATTGTTGAAATACTTGATATTAAGGACTTTCTATGTTGGCATACCTGTCAATCAAAGTGGCCACTCTCCCAGCTTTAAGCCTTAAAAAAGCCCAAATGGGTGAGTTATAAAAAAATAAATAAATCACCTCACAACAATTGTTCTGACATTAGCTATAAAGACCAAGACTGCTTTTGATCCAGGCTGTACACATTCATTTTAACATGACTCTATGGGGACTGACTGTAGGCTATACATAAAAGATGATCGCAGTGATGTTGTCCCTGTGTTAGTCCCACTGTGAATCCTCCAGCTGAGTGCTCTGTGTCTCACTGGACCTGAGGGACCCACAACACGCCCATACAGAAGCAACTTCTTAATCATTAGGTAAGCCTGCCATAAGCGATAACTTACTTTAACATCTTTTTGGACACTAATGAGGAGCATATTTTAAAATAAAATTAACATCTTACTGGATTATTTATAACTTGAAACTACTGATTGAGACCATAATCTCACCAGGAGAATATTCATTGATATCAGAGCGAGGGAGCCAAGGACCATTTCCCATTGACTTCTACTGAGGTTTTGCAGATATGTGACCAGGAAGCACATGGCGTTAACTTGTCTGCCATTTTGGATATGTGACAATCATGGTGACAGCTGTAGGATCAAGTGAAAAAGGCCCCTGTCACACAGGCCTAGAGACCAGTCCACAACCACCTGTCCACCTGAAAAAGGAGTATTCCCCAACCGGTTGTGAGTGGTTACTGGAGGTTGATGGCAGTCGCAGCCTTTTGTGTAGCAGGTCTCATCTGCAGTCTTTGAGAGGTAGTGTGGCTTGTTTCGGCTCAGTGACACTGGCAAAACCTGGCCCAGTGTGCCAATGCTCTATAAAAGCCCTCAGAACCCAGATGCTGGGTGGCTCTCCTCCCTGAGACATCTTTTGGATTTTGTTATCTTTTGTGTAAACCATTTCTTCACCCATTTACACCACTGATAGTACTGACTACACACACCTTGGATAGTTTAAGTAATTAAATAGTCAGTTGTGTGCATCTTCCTTTTTGTCATGGCAATGCGGCCCGGTATGTGTCAGATGTCATGGTCTTCGGGTCTAGGATTAGGGAAAAAGATGCATTCCTCAAAAACGTTCTTGTGATTCCTTTGGTCACTAGCATATTGCTGCAGTCCCAGTTTGAGTGGTAGTGAGAGACTTGCCTACAAATAATGTCCAGCAGCTCTCCAAGCTTGTCACCGATTCTGTTCATAATTTTTATGGACAGAATTTCTGAGGCGTAGCCAGGTGGCGGAAGGCTTCTTCCTTAGTGGCCTCAGAGTCTCATCTCTGCTCTTTGCAGATGATGCGGTCCTGTTGGCTTCATCAGGGGGTGGCCTCCAGCTCGCAGTGGAACAGTTCGCAGCTGAGTGTGAAGCGGCTGGCATGGGAATCAGCACCTCTAAGTCTGAGGCCGTGGTCCTCAGCCGAGTGCCCTCTCCGGCTCAGGGACAAGTTCTTGCCCCAAGTGGAGGAGTTCAAATGTCTCGGGGTCTTGTTCACGAGTGACGGAAGAAGGGAGTGGGAGATTGACAGACGGATCGGGGCTGCTTCTGCAGTTATGCAGACGCTGCACCGGTCTGTCGTGGTGAAGAGGGAGCTTAGTGTAAAAGCTCTCAATTTACCGGTCAATCTACGTTCCTACCCTCACCTATGGTCACGAGCTTTGGGTAGTGACCGAAAGAATAAGATCCCGAAAAGCGGCAGAAACGAGTTTCTTTCGAAGAGCAGCTGGCCTCTCCCTTAGAGATAAGTTGAGGAGTGCGGCCACCCGGAAGGGGCTCAGAGTAGAGCCGCTGCTCCTCCACATTGAGAGGAGCCAGTTGAGGTGGCTCGGGCAGCTGATTAGGATGCCTCCTGGCCGCCTCTTGGGTGAGGTGTTCCGGGCATGTCCCACCAGGAGGAGGCCCCGTGGTAGACCCAGGACACGCTGGGGAGATTATATCTCTCAGCTGGCCTGGGAACGCCTTGAGGTCCCTCCGGATGAGCTGGAGGAGGTGGCTGGAGAGAGAGAAGCCTGGGCTTCTCTGCTTAGGCTCCTGCCCCCGCGACCTGGCCCCGGATAAGCAGAAGAGAATGGATGGATGGATGGAGCTCTCCAAGCTGTACTGAAACTGTGAAAAGTGCAACACAAATTGGAAATGGAGGTTTGCCTTGAAAGTAAAGGTTGTGCCTCAAAGCTGAGGCCAACAACATGTAGACAACAGGCACAACTTTCACTGTTAATGTGAAATTCTCCATTTGTGGTTTTCATTGCACTTTCTCATGTTTTACTGTCATTAGGCTAGTAGTCATTAGGCAACCAAAGCAATCATTAGAATGTTTTTGGTGCAGCACCTTCATTCCAAGTGATTTCACCCATCCAATAACCTCCAGTAACCACTGCCAATCAGTCAGAGAATACATATTTTTCCCTAGCAACCACTGGTTCTAACATCCGATATGGCGGACAACTCTTGAGCAATGTGACATCACGTGAGAAACCTCAATACAACCAGGCTTCTTTTTGAAACCAGAAGACTCGCCCCCAGTTAGCCATTAAAAGGAATGCAGGTTCAAGGGCTTTGGTTTTCAGATCATAAAACTATGTCAATCTTTTATCTACAGTCTTTTGGATCAAGCCTCAAGTGGCCATCTGAAGAACTGCAGAGAGGAGCACGCAGCTATGACCTACCTTCCACAGAGACTTTTTTATATACCTCCTCCCTGACTATAAAGGGAACGCAGTGATTTTCTATATCAACAATAAGCCCAGTTGTCCTTGAGGCTTCTGCAGATAAAGAATAGAAGACACCAAACATTAGACAGTCAGGTAATTACACTTCAAAAAGGCTCCAACAAGCCTGAGCCTTCCAGGTTTATAAATTTGCACTCCAAAAGATCCATCACATGTATGCATTACAGGTTCCACACTGAAGAGGCACTTGCAGTCGCCAGTGCCACATACATTTACAGAGATACATGTGCACATTGCTGGGCAGAAAGTGAAGGAACACGAGAAAACACATGCAGACACCCTCACAAACACACATACCAATTACAAACACAAAACAGTAAGGAGAAAAAGAATGAGAAGGATAGAGAGCCTAATTGCTATGATTATAATCACCCACTCAATGAGAACAAAAGCTGCAATAACAATTATAAGTTGTTTAATACAGATTTTGTGGAGAACTTTATTACAAACCATTTTACAGAAGATAAACTTTCCAGATTAGTTCCTTTAAATGTTATCCAGTTACTGCGTATGTTTGGGGAATAAACACAGCTGTGATTTTCAAAATGTCCTAAAAGACCACATAAAAAAATTAATAAAATAAAATTCTGCGACTGCATTTGGAATACACATTTTCCAAACAAGACAGACCCATCATCAGTAAACACTGCAGTCATTATATGTGGTGTATAATGAGACAAAAACTATTGTGTCTGCCTCAAACCAGCGTGCCCTCATTTGAATGGTGGCAGCTGGTCTGAGAGGCAGGGAAAGAACAAGGACATGGCTTTGACCTGGTTTGAATGGGAGAGAGCTAATTAGAACGGTGATTACTGGTTGTTAGCGCCGCACAGGGGACATGACTGAAATGATGTTGAGAGGGCTGCAGCCGAGGAGTTAACACAACAAGGGAGAAAGTGCTAGATACACAGAGGGAGAAAAACACTGAACTGGAAAGAAAAGAGTAACAAGCAACAACCCAGGATGAGTGAGAAAGAGCAAATGCAAAAGAAGGCACGCTTAAACCGAGCTGAAGCCAGGAAATAAAAAGAACACACAACGAGGGTGAGCGTGTGAGGAAGAAATAAATAAGGGGAGGAGATCAAACATTTGTGCTGCCTAAAACCAGGAACAACCACTGTGACAGAAGAGGAGCTGTAAAAAGAAAAGAGGAGGTACAGACGTTCCTTTCCCCCCACAATGAGCTGGAGTATTATTGTGGTTTTTGGTAATCACCCAGGCATCGCTATGAAAGAAAACCCACTATTTTAGAACAGAGGAAAAACAGACAAGAGACAGCTAACTGCCTATTATCACAGAAAAACAACTTTATTTGTGGTCATATTAAAATATCTGTCTGAACAAGACACTCCCAAGCTTGGCTGGTAGAAACGAAAACAGTGTTTTGTTGTGTATTATCTGCATTTGTAAGAGTTTCAAGAGCCCTCAGCCTCTGAGATTCTCTCAGGAGAGATCCTTTGTTTGCTGTCCTAATGGTGAAAACTCAAGATGTGTGAGTGGGCAGGGGTCTAGCCTGGATTAAGATTTTGGATGGTCTCACGACGCTCTTGGTACAGAGAGTGGAAGGCCCGAGCTAAACTGAGGACGGGTGCATCACAGTTTTCCATCTCCTTCTGTAAGAGGCAAACACAAACACAGAGTGATAAATGTCACTGTACTGTAAAATTATATTAAAAAGTAGGTTATTTTCTGCATAGTTCATCCTTGAGATATGGGTACTATTAATGCCCACCCTATCCCCAACCACGAACACTGTATATATTGTGATGTGTACAATATGCTCACTCACAGCTGATGTCTCGTGGTACTCCAGTCCCTGACTTTGGGCCCATTCTTTGGCCACAGATGCCTGTACCTCTCTTCTAGCAGACAGATCTGACTTGTTGCCCACCAGGACTCCTGGAACGCACGCAAACACAAACACACACATGGGCACATAAACACAGATTCAAGCCAAGGTGATGCGCTGTTTCTGTCTCCCTGGAAAAAACCTACATTTGACTACAAGTCTCTAAAACAAGTTTCCAAACATTAACTGAACAAACCACAAGCCTTCTGGAACAATGTCCTTTGGACAGATGAGACCCAAGGGGAGATGTCTGGCCACAAACCACATTTGAAGAAAAAGGGAACAGTGAGTTCCTTCAAGTTAGTGTACTGTACAAAGATTCCGAAAATCAAAAGCTATTCCCTTTAACTTTGCCAAAATTTTAAAGCCCAACATTAAAAAAAGAAAGAAATTGAAAGTGCATCACTTATTCTGATGCCATAAAAGTTACACAAGAATTCATGCCTGCTTTACAACTAAAATAATTTAATTCTTGTCCATAGAAATTGTTCCAAGATAATCTCTTACTTGCTTGCTTTTTTCCTGATCTTTCAGCCCCATGAGCAGTTAATAGAATCTTGTGAAAACTAATTTCTATTTCCTGAGTATCCTGAGCTCAACTTCATGGCCCCCTTGAAGTTGAGCTAAGCCAATCCCTTAAGATCAGCTGATGTCAGTGTCAGCCCACATCAGATGATAGCTCAGTTGGTCCCCTACTACAAATCCAATTGGCTATCTCATGTAAGATGTGCTATTTATGCAGCTTTAGCCTTCCTGTTGCTGCATATCTATAAGCCACTTTGCAACCCACCTCTATCCCAGAGCCTCATTTCATCCTGTGTTTGACTTCATATATGCTGTCAGTGATGGCTACTCTGTTCTGTGCTGGAGGTTACCACAATACCTGCTTAGCTCGACTGGGTGAGGGGGGTCCCAGAGCAGAGCCTTGCTGCCACATATTACTGCAGATGTTAATATTAGTATTCTTTTGACGGTAGTGGTCCTGATTGATTTCCCTCCCTTTTTTACGGTCAATCTACCAGTATTTCATATGTTCTGTGGGGTGTTACCTGGAACATGAAGACCTTGGCAGTGAGCATGAACTCGCTCCATCCAGCAGCTGCAGTTAGCAAAAGACTGCTCACTGGTCAGGTCGAAAACCAGGCACAACAATGAAGGTTCAGCCCACTGTGGAAGGGAATGTGATGAGGTGGGAAATGTTGGTTTTTGTATATAGGGAATGAGGGAAGTGGGGCAGACACAGGCTTGGTCCCACATCAACTTACTTCTTTCTACTTCTGTAACAAACTAAATAACACGTTACCATGACAGGAAGTGAAGCGCTGGATGATGAATTTCACGACTATCGTGCAAATTTAAAAAATGAAATCCAGAGAACAAGTCTCACCAATTTCTCACAGGACTCCACTAGTGTCTCCTTCCCTGCAGAGTCTATGATGTAGAGCTCCTTTAGGGGAAATGCAAGGAAAAAAAAGAAAAGTATGAAGTGTTGTTCACAGGATGTTAATTAAATTATGTGGTTTAAACTTCTGATTTTCTTTTATAAGGACATTAATCTCAGACCTACAATGCTGCCAAATAGCATACTCAAATCAGATGAAGAAATAACAATATTACATGTCTGAGAAAGCTTCTTCCATACCAAGAGATGGATTCTAATTGTCAGCATTTTAAAACTGGCTTTTAAAATAGACAAGAACTCGGCTGGGTGCCTAAAACCTGGTGCTTCATTCAACACAATGTAGCCTGCACCTAGAGACCTGCACCTGGAGGAGACAATGGTTGGACTCACCACACTGTCATTGGTTGCTGGGATGTTGACGCACTTAATCAGCAGCTCCACACCTGTTGTCTGCAAAACAAACAAAGCTACAGATGTTAAATTTGTTATGTGATGTAAAATTAAAAAATTTAAAAAAAGACACATGATTTTTCTTTGTCATAAACAATAATTCTTTCTGTCACATTATGGGTGTGCCTGTCCAAATACATTTAAGAGAGAAGAGAAGAGAAGAGAAGAGAAGAGAAGAGAAGAGAAGAGAAGAGAAGAGAAGAGAAGGAAAAAGTTGGTCATCAGAGAGTTACCGCTGCACAAGAAGCTGTCTAGTCTTATCATCAGCATTACTAATTAATTAATTTGAAGGCAGTTCCACAGTCCCAGAATTCAAATTGTTACCAAATCTTGCTGCCGTGTCTCTGTTACACTGATGCTTATTTTTCTTAATGTCTTAAAAATATATATATTTTTGCTTTGTGATCAGGCTGTAGCAAGTCTCTGGTCATTTGGACATTCCCCACAATGACTCACAATTCAAATACTCCTTATTTATGTCATTGCGGGTCTTGGTGCAGGCATGCATTTCAGCTATTGTCTGAAGAAGCCATCACTTTAAAACAACTCTCTTCTGGTTGACTGCACCTTGTAAACAGAGGGTTTGAGCAGCAGGTGGGTGGGGCTGCTGTGCTCATAGCCTTACCTGTGTGTCTGAGATGATCATGTTAGGTACATCCACTCCAGAGTCTGAACTTTAATCAGGATTACTTACACATATGCTGACCACACTGCTTGAAACTTGGCCATGTTTAACATGTAACAGTATACACTTGTTGGCTGCTTTATTAGGTACACCTGTTCAGCTGCTTGTTAATGTAAATATCTAATCAGCCAATCACATGGCAGCAACTCAATGTATTCAGGCATGCAAACATGGTCAAGATGACCTTCTGAAGTTCAAAATGCGCATGAGAATGAGGAAAAAGATGATTTAAGTGATGCTGAACATGGCATGGTTGTTGATGCCAGACTGGCTGGTCTGTGTATTTCAGAAACTGCTGCTCTACTGGGATTTTTCCCACACAACCATCTCTAGGGTTTACAGACAACGGGCTGCAGCAGTTGCCTGTCTGATGCCAGAGGTCAGAGGAGAATGGCCAGACTGCTGAAGGCATCAGTAACTCAAATAACCACTTATCACAACCGTTACAACTGGGGAAGTACAACACATTAAATGTTGAACCAATTGGGCAATAGCAGCAGAAGACCACACTGGGTGCCACTCCCGTCCGCTAAAAACAGAAAACTGAGGCTAAAGTTTGGACAGACTCACCAAAAAACAGAAGCAGAAAAAAGGAGAAAAAAATAAAGCACATTATTATTATTTTTAATTACAATGCCAAATTTGAGTTATTTACTTGCATTACTGAATGGAAAAAAGTAGTTTTAGAGGTTGAATGTTATATTTGAATTTCTGACTTCTCGCAGAAATCCAGTGTGCCGGCTCAAATTTGGGTATAAAAACGTGAATTCAGTTTGTTATTTACCCCATAAATAACAATATCATTCGCAGTTTTACACAAGTTTTTGACAGATGTCTAAAATGTTTGTGTTTTCTTGTTTTTAATCGCAGGTGATCTAATGAATTTGAAAAGTACTGTATATTGTAGGTGTTTAATGGGAATAAATGTGTTAGGTAAACAGATAGTTGTGGTGGGAAGATGGGTGCAACAATACTGTCATTAATAGACAGTATAACACTGAATCTCACAGTTGATTGGATAAGCTCTGAAACAATACCAGAGATTTACAGTGAACTTTTAAGCAGTCGCCTAATGTTACAGTTGCATTTGGAGTCATACTGAGCTAATGAATGTATGTATCAATAGCCAGTGTCCTTTTAGCAAACAGCTTATCCCTACTAGTGCTGGGCAGGTAGCTTACAGAGGACCTTGAGAACTTTTTCTCTAAAGACAGCAGCCTACTAAGCTATAACTTGTAAATGTTGAATATACATCACATAAAAACAGGTGCAAAAATATTTCAAAAACGATAAGAATCACACTAAAGTGGCTGTGCTGGTTGGTAAACGTTCCTTCTTCTTTGTAAGGTGGAGGCGGCAGATGTGTTTTTGAATCTGCCCCAATTGCAATTCAAGAAAAAGTGGCTATTTGAACTTTGGTCAAACTGTCTGCATGTAAGACAAACTGCAGAAAGTGGAAGGCTTTTAGAAATGAATACAGAGCAAAGAGAAGTAGCTGTTGAAGGAGATAAAGTGCAGGCAGTAGAGGGGGAAGGAGGATATGGATATAACTTCTGTGTCATCACAAATGCACCTTCTTTACAAGCTATGAGATCTAAAGAAATCCTAAATGGAGCGGATAGTTGCAGGCTGCCTTCCCCCCACCAACTACAAACTGGTATGAGATCAGTGGTGACCTTGAAGAAGTGAATCGAGGTTTCTTCACATCAGCATCTAACTCTAAATTGATCTGATCTCCTGAGCTCACATTTAACGAAGCATGTCAAATGCAAGAGACCAAAATCCTGCAAAAACACACACACACACACACATACACACGCACACACTGTGCACACTCACTGCCTCTGTGAAATACAAACACACGCACACCTCAGACCAACATTTACCCAATTCATACACACACAGAGTTCATAACAAGCATCTGGCTGTACGCGTACACACATACGGACCATGCTGCAGTCCCACTTCAGAGCAGTCTAATGAGCTGGTGTGATGCATAGGAAGCGTCTCTCTGGAATGTCAATGAGAGCCTATTAGTAGCAAATAAGCTTGGAATATTGCTAACAGGCCGTCTGACATTTTCAAAGGAGGACGTGAGCAGAATGGCTGACAGCCCTCGGTTACCCTTCAAAATCAAAAGTTGAAGAACACGCGGGATGACTTGGGTGTCTGCAGAAGGACTAAAGAAACACACATTGTGTCCTGTTTCCATCACTAGTGAAATCTTAAAGAGAAAAAACAGTTGTGTGACAGAGAATAAACAGGGATAATGTGTTAGAGGGGTCACCCAGTGACCCATCCAAAGCTTTACATTCATGATATCTGTTAAAATATTTTAAAATGCTTAAAAAATATGGTTTGATTTTGACAAATGAGGCAACTCATTAACATCTTTTGCATTTTTTGTATTACATCATAATTTTTATAGTATGATTGATGTATTTAGGAAATTGAAAAGAAAGCGATTGGTGTGTTGAGTTAAAAATCCTTTGATAATAAAAACACTTTTTGCAGCAAACCTAGCTATCGGAAGAATCTGGAAACTGCTAATAAACTGCACTTGATTAACTGACCATCAGAAAGGGTGAGCACCTCTATAAAAGCAGATGTTTTGGCAGTTTGCTGGTCTGGGGCATTCAGGTCTGCGTTAACACAATGCTACGATCTTCCCAGGAGCATTATGTCCCAGCAAATTCAATCCCAGGTCAGACTATGCAACGCTCAGAGAAACTGCAAAAAACCTGAGAGCTGCATGTCAGACTCCAAAGACCTGCATGTTAAAGTTCATGACAGCACAATTAGAAAAAGGCTGAACAAGCATGGCGTGTTTGGAAGGGCTGCCAGGAGAAAGACTCGTCTCTCTAAAAAGAACATGGCAGCACAGCTTAGGCTTACAAAGTTGCATCTGAACAAACTACAAGACTTTTAGAGCAATGTCCTTTGGACAGATGAGATCAAAGTGAAGATGTCTGGCCAAAATGCACATCACCATGTTGGTGGAACCAAACCCAGCAAGAACACCTCTTACCAACTGTCAAGTGTGGCAGTGGAGGGGTGATGATTTAGGCTTGTTTTGCAGCTACAGGACTTGAGCACCATGCAGTCATTGAGTCAGCCACAAATTCTTCTGTATTAACAAAGTATTCAGATGTGAGGCCGTCTGTCTGACAGCTAAAACTGGCAAGGGTCATGCAACAGAACAATGATCCCAAGTACACCAGCAAATCCACAACAGTCAAAGTCCAGACCTCTGATTGAACAACTGTGGCAGGGTTTTAAGAGAGCTGCTGTGCATAAACAAAATGTTCACAAACCTCAGTAGACCAAAATTCCTCCACAATGGTGGAGGACACAGATAAAGTCACTAAAAGACAATGTCTAGTCTCACTGTTAAAATGTCTGTATATTGTAAAATGATGGAAATAGTGTTTAGAACAGAATCAAAGTCTCAAAGCCAAAAAAGGGGGTTAAATTAGCCATCAATGCTAACAGAACAAAAAAATGAAATTAGCTTTGGTATTAAAAGAATGCCTTAAAAGCTCCTTTTAAAAAGTTAAAAGCAGAAAGTTAGAAGCATTCAGCTTCTACCTATGCATTTTGTTTGAAATCAACTGGTTATTCTTACTGTATTACCTGTTATGATGAAACAAGCCAATGATAAAAAAAAAAGAATGTGCAAAATAACACAACTTAGAGAAAAGTCTATGGAGTCAAAATGAAAGCGAGCACTAATGTGCTCAGCAGTCCTTCCAGATTAACCTGAGGATGGCACCAAGTGGAAAGCTTCCTCAGGGGAAGCTGCAGTAAATTTCACTTTAATCTAGCCAATTAATTTTCATATTTCTCGTGCAAATACTGGACTAGAAACCTGATTTGCATTTCAGTATTACTACCATCTTGAAAATACAAAGTAACTCTTGGATGAAAAATTCATGGTTTAACAGCTTCAACATTATTTTTTGGGTTTTTTTTGTTTTGGAGTTCCTTTTACATGAAGCCCTTTGCACCAAGTGAGTTAAGAAATTAAAAATATTTCAACTAATATCAGGCAAGAGGTTGGCTACAAATAGGTGTTTCAACAGTTGCATAGCAACAGCAAAGACTGTGACCAGCAATTTCCCATGGGGATTTCTTTCAGTACATCCAGCTAATGAAGTGGTGTCAACTGGACACAGAGCCTTAATTTACAAAGGCAGACCTGAATTTACTTTCAAAGCAGTTTGTTATGTTACTGAAGATTTTCACACAATTTCATCTGTATCATTTCTTTAGATATTTTCATGTTAGCCGTATTAATTGAAAAGAAGTCTTATGGCTTGCCTGAATTTCAGCAATCATGCATGCTGGGCCATTACAAATTGAAAAGGTGCCACGACTGCATTCTCTTTCTACTTTATTACTACCCTGCTAGTCCACCGTGAAGAGACACATGCAGCATCACAAATAGTGACTGTATTAAGCCTATGCAGTATGAATAGACTCAACTTTGTTGGGGTGTGTGCGTGTGTGTGTGTGTGTGTGTGTTTGCTAGTTAAGTACCTGTTCTGGTGGCTTTCCAGAATCCTGCTGTATTAATTATCGACGTTCCTGTCACCTCAGAAGCCCCAAAACTGCTGACACAGCAAGATCTGAACAATCACACGGGTGCACACGCACAAACACACACACTTGGCGCTTGTCCAGTAATTCACTCACCAACCTGGCAATAACCAGCTGCAAGGCCTAATGGCAAGCTCACTAAATGTGAGTGTGTGTGTACTGTGAGTAAACTTTACTAGTATGTATCAATATTCACAAGCGGACTGTACCTGCACTTCCTTACATTTGCAGAGCACTACTCCTTTAGAACGTTGAGGAAATCGGTGAGCAGCCATGCCCCGTATATCACAGAGTCAGGTTAATGACATGGTTCCTTGCCCCATGTAGATGCAGATTAGTCCGTCTCTGCATCAGCATTAATTGGTACATTGTGCTCTTGTGCACTTCAATGATTCCTGTAGTAAAGACCTCTGCAGGTCCTTGAAAAGCTCGCAAGGAGTTCCACTACATGTAATATAAACATAATCATCACTGACTATTATTAGAAATGCTGATTTTCTATTGATGTGTAATTACATCTTCGGTGAAATAGGTGTTTTATTAATCTGCAAATTCTACAGTTCTTGATGAATTGAGCAAATCGCTAACTGACTATATGTGATTAAACTATGCACCAGTACACCCTGTTTAACCACTTATGCCTATATCTATAAATACATACAGAGTCTTCTAAGACCTTAATAGGTCTCAGGAAGCAGGAAGGTTAATGCTAGTTATCAGTACAAGTGTGCCTACTAAAGAAGCACATTTTGCCAATTACATGCTGATTAGCTACTGCAGTCTCAGGCAGGACTGAACACCTGAATTCTGGAGCACTTCACAGCGCACAGATAAGGCTATTCCCAAGAAACTACTGTCTATTCTGTGCTGGCAATGAGCCAACATTACACTTGATGAGCTGCTCCTTCAAACCCAATTCACCTCACTTACCCAACCTGAATACAAAAACATAAGCCTGTGGCTAGTCACGGAGTACGCCCCAATCTGTAAATCCCTCAACAACTTGTTTTACAGCTCCATTCCTCTGCTGATTGTGTGAATGAAATACAGCACATCCCTACTGTTAGGAGACATGTTATGCTGACTACTCCACATACACTGCAGTATATCTGGCACTGAGTTTGCTTTCTCTGTGTTATGCGACAGTAATACACCAGGGGGCAGTTTCTCAGGCATTCTCAGGAGGTAGGGCAGGTCATCTGCTAATTGGAAGGTTGGTGGTTCGATTCCCTGGCTGCTTCAGTCTGCATGCCAAAGTACCCTTGGGCAAGATAGTGAAACCTAAGTTGCTTGTATGACTATGTATGTGTGTGTGAATGAAGACATGCTGTGCAAAGCGCTTTGAGTGCTCAAGTAGAAAATCACTAAGAACAAGTCCATTTGCCGTTTGCTTGTGAACGCAGACATGGACAGCTGCAGATGCCACAGACAGGTAGCCATTCCTGATAAGCTTTTTCAAGCCTGCTCGGAGTCTGCCTGACGGACTCATCCATAATTGGTGCATTGGTGCAAAAACTGAAGGGCATCCAAGACTTCCACTTGGAGCCTCACATTTATCCTTTAATGACCAAATTAGTGACTTGCACCGAAGTGTATGCTCAATTTTACACAGCAAGTATAACAGCTGCTCTACATAACCTAACAAAAGATAAACCAGACTGGCTTCTAAATGTATCATGGCTCAGTACTCACACTCACTGTTCAGTCAGGCTCAGGACGGTTTCCTTGACCAAACATAGAATGGCTGACATGTCCTCAGAGCTGCATAGCTCCAAAAGGCTACTGCTCTCCCCGTAATAATGTTAGCAAACAATTAAATTATAAGACACCTGGCACCTGCCACCGCTTTGGTGCTGTGTCAACCAGCAGTGGACGTCTCGATTTTTGTAACCTGGTGCATTGTGTCGTTGCTGCCACAGTCAGGTTGAAGACATGAATGTATTACAATCGAGCTTTTTTTCTACCATTATAATTATGTGTATCAGTACAGAAGCTCAGGGATTCGCAGAGGGAGATGTTGCTTCTTCTGCTCTTATACCTGTGCTGATGCAGAGATTTTGTCTGAGTGGCAACACCTATCATTCAAGAGAATACTGCAGCAGGTATCCGTTCCATAACAGTGAGTATAAATGGATGTGGCTGTGTGTTGATGTCCCGTCAGCGCATGAAGCGACTAAAGTGGCAGGTATAATGGAACCCTTAGACGAAGATAGCCTAGGGTCTAAATTTTGTTGTTGTTATTTTAAATCAGTCTTTATTTTTATGAAACACTCTAACTTGCATTAGTCTTATGCGCCAAAATTAGACTGGTCTAACCCTACAGATTAGTCTTAAGTATGAAGAGTGTGTGAAACTCATCCCACTCATGGGATCAAACCATGAGCCAGCCATTCACTGACTAGGTGCTAACGCACTCACCATGCTGTAATTCTTCTGGAAGAGAGTGCCATCACTGAAGAACATATGAGATAGAGCACTTTTACCCACTGCAGCATCTCCTAAAAACACACACACACAGAGACAAAAGAATACAACTATAATAACATGCGTGTGTGCGTTTAGAATGTAGTTTTTGTGAATTTGTCAATCATCCATTTGTCAATCATCTGGTTCAAACCTCTTCGCTCGGCAGTGACTGGTTTGTGAAGGCTAAATGACTGTGCCTGACTACTGGAAATCTCACACTAAGTATGTTTCTTATACCAACTAGAGGACAAAATACTTCTTTACACATATGTGGGTTTTCCCTCTTTCTGTGTACATGTGAAATCGCTATAGCGCTTTGCAGCACGTCAGCAGGTTGTTTCCATCGTAATGATAGTTGAAGTAATGCAGCTGAAGCTCCTGGGGTGACATGCGTTCTGGTTTGTGTTCTCACTCCGTCTAAATGCTTCCCAGTCATGCTGCTGCAACATCAGAAGGAGCAGTACACAAACACAGCTTTAGATTAAAAAGAACGCTATAGAGTTCAAAGTTGGCACCGTACAAATGAGGAGATAGCGCTCACTCTTTGCTCTTGCACCAGTGTTTTATCCAGGCGATGGTGGCTGCTAGTACGTCGTGCTTGCACTCCCTATCGACCTGCTCCTGATACTGGTCTGTGATTTCACCTGAGTGTGAAATCGCACAGCAGACAAGCAGGACATAGAGAGGAGCAGAGACACACCACTGCACACTGACACCTGCTACTCCTCATTCTGCTGTGAAAAGACAGAGACAGACAGACACAAGCTAAAAATCTAAGGTGGAGATGTAATTCAGCTTTACCTCACTTTCTACTCATATGTCGCAATTTTGCACCTCGGGTTGGTCCCGTATCTTGCAGCATACACATTTGGTTGTTCTTCTTACGGATTCCCATATTTTATCATTTATCCAATTACAGCTATATCCGTTTTATAAGTCTGACAGCCTGGCTCTATCGCAGTGACAACACGCACCACAACAGCACCATATGTCTTCTTCATGTTATCTAAAGGGTCAGTTTTGACAAAATATACCAAAGACACGCACATATAATCACATCGACTGCATGAACAGGGCTCTTTCCTCTGTCTGCTGAGAGGTGGATCCTGCTGCGCTCACTCCAGCTATGGCCTCCACATCAAAGGAAACATGCATGACCGTTAGCTTAAAGCCAGATAATAGGATCATGATCAGAACTGCGTTTCAGGGCTAACTTCACGTAATTTTTTTTAAAAGCCCGTTTTTCATGGTCGTGACATGTTATGGTATAACTGGTGAAATCTTTTAAATGATGAAAGTACCTCTTTTGAATATTTTCCTATACTGACAGTCTCCGTGAACAGTTATGTTGTTTTCGTAGTTTATGTAATCAGAGCTTTCCTGGACCCAGCGGCTTTCCGTAGCTTCACTTGGACACGACAGCTCACTGTGATTGGTAGCAGCTATGCAGAGTGCACAACTGAGCCAAGATAGTTCCCTCCACTAACGCTCGTTTGCTGCACATCTGTCTCTCTTACTGAATTTAATTCTTTACACTTTTACTTATACTGGCAACAAAATTACATTTATTTTATTATAGTGTTGCAGTTTAAAGTAACAAAGTTATACAGTAAAGTCCAGAAACGCCTTTCAGCGTTACTTTAAGTAGACTAAGGAAGTCCCCTGTAAAATCATTTTAATTTTTCTCTGGTGCTTCCTGTTTTACACGAACTAGCGTTTTGATAATTTACCTAACAAAATTTATAATTATTGTGACAGAAATGTGCGGCATGATATTTAATGTCCTGAAAAACTAAGTACACAAGTGCAATGGCCTGTAAAGGCGCCTTTTAGCAGCAATAACTTGAAGTAATTATTTTCTGTATGACTATCGAGTCTTTCGCATTTTCACGATTGTGGACGGGGCGGGCTTTGGGTTGAAATTCAGCCCGGGAGCTTGAGTTTTGTGAGAGGACTTTGAATACAATAGTACAACGGAGGAGCAAAGTCACCCCATACCGCCTTAGCTTGGTGTCTCGACCTTGTCCTCTCCTATAATGCTTTCGCGACTGTTGTGTTTGTAGCCCCTCCTCATGAAAAACGAATATCAGTGAAAGTTGGGGCTCCTGTGCTGGGCTTGGCCTTATCAGACCGACCATCACTGTCTGCACCTGTTGGCCGCGAGAGCTGCAGCGCATAAAACAAAACTGGATAGAGGGATGTCAGAAGGGACCGCCCCAACCCCAACCCCCCTAGTCTCTGAGAACTGGTGCCGCCAGGCACGGGATTATTCCTCTTCCGTCGGTCACCAATATTTCATTTACACGATGAATTTTCTGCTATAGACACGGATGAATTGCACAATAAAGTGAATACTTTGTCTAGGACATTATCAGACTATTCAGCTTTGATATGTTCTCACTTTATATGCCGGGTAGAGTGATAGATGGCGCCTAAGTCAATTGTTTTGTTACAGCACAATGACAGTTTAATTTTTGTCTGCTAATCATGTTGTTTCCTTATTTTTGTTGTGTCAGGATATGCCATTCTATCATCTTTCCAAATTTAGTAGTTTGTGCCTTCCTGATGAGTGGACTCTATCATCTACATGCAGGAGTTTCCAACATGGGTTGAGAAAGCGTTCACAGTTTCTATTTGATCTGTTGTGAAAAATGTCCTGACAAGAGGAAAGAGCTTAACTCAAGACAGACTGATCTTTGCCATCCTCCTCTGTCACACCAAGCCTCTGCATGTCCTCTCCTCACAACATCCTTAAATCTTCTTTGTGTGTCCTCTATTTTCTAATGCATGGCAGCTCCCTGTCAACATCCTCTATCTCCAGTATGTCTTCTGCCCACAATTATGCCTCCGCACCTGTCCAAATCATGTCAGCCTTTGCCTGTCTCTCAGCTTTGTATTCCAAAATGTTTAACCTGATTGATTTAAACAATTAAACATCTTCAGCTGTCACCTCAGTTTGGCCTCCTGCTGTCAGTGCCATCATCTCCACACATCACAGCTGAGTTCACTTCCTTCTTGCAAACCTGTCCTTTCACTCTTGCTGCCCTCCTTCTGTCACAGATCCACCTGAGCTCATCTCCACTATCCCCATCCTGCTTTCCCTATTCTTTTCTTCACCTCTCTTGTGTGCTGTCCATTGTTTTGGATGGATGATTAAAGGTGTTTAAACTGAACCTCTGTCACTCCTTGCGTGTTCACCTTTGCACCTGCCTCCCTCTCATCCACATGCATCTATTCTGTCTTGTGTCTGCTGACTTTTATATTCCTCTGTGTCTCCAGAGCATACCTTCCCACCTCTGCCGGGCTCTCTTCCATCTGCTCTTCTACTTATCTCACAGCACCAGATCACAGTGTAACACTGTGAACATCTCATAGTCCATGAAGACTTCCTGCTCTGACCTCGGCCTGCTCGGCACTGTTTGGCATCAGCACTGAAAACAAGACGAGTCTCAGAGCCAATCCCTGATATAATCCCACCCCCACCGTCAATCCATCGCTCCACTCCTAGCGTACACCTCACCACCGTCTCACTGCTCATACATTGACATACATACAAAGATGCATGCCACTGCACCACCTTCACAAAATTCTCTGCCTGTGACCTAATGCATGCACACACAGTTCCTGTCTTGGCACTCTGTCATAAACTTTCTCTTGCTCCACAAAAACACAGTGCAACTTCTCCATTTGCTCCTCTGACCATTTTTCTTGGCCAGCCCAGTTTCGGATTCAGTGGGACTGGAGCTCAGAGGAAACGGTGCAAAAAGCAGAAAGACTTTTATTTTGAAAAGCTGATCCCAAAACTAAACCCACAAATAGATTTCTTTTGCAGGTTTATGTGTCCTGTTCCCCTAAAGTCAGTGTCTTGCTGTACGATAACTGAGTATCATACGTGAGGTTGGCTTATGTGGCAACAGAATTGGCCTTTGGTAATTAGTCATTAGATTGATTTGAGAGTTTAATATTGTGCTGTGGGGCTTTGGATTTACAAATACACACACGTGTGTGTGTCTTTCAGCTATCAAGGGGCAGATTTTATCCAAATAACCAAAGCTGCATGTAACAAACGATGTATATCAAACTCAAATAGATATATATATATGTATATATATATATATATATATCTATATATATATATATATATATATATATATATATATATATATATATAAAAACTGTTTATGATGTTACATGAACGTCTATGTGATGTCAACTGTAACGGTGGCCTTGGATCCAAAAAGCCTCTTTGATAGGCTGAGATGACGGTCTCAGTGTTAGCCAAATCTGGCTTTGGCCCATACTATTTAAACTGGGTTAAAGGTTTTGGACTCTAAAGCCCAGGCAAAAGTTAGCACCAATGGACAGTTCATCCATGTTCCCTGGGTGGTTATTGAATAAATAAATAAATAAATAAATGATTTGCAATTTCAATACAATCTCAATTCAATTTTGTCATTAGCGCCAAATCACAACAAACAGTCGCCTCAAGGCGATTTGTATTGTGAGTGAGGCCTACAATAACACAGAGAGAACCCTGCACAAAAGCTCAGTCCAAAACGACCCTATGAGCAAGCACTTGGCGACGTGGACAGCGAGAGCCCTTAATAGGAAGAACCTCCAGCAGAACCACGGGCTCAGCAGCATGATGATCCTCCAACTGGTTGGGCTCTGGTGGAGAGGACACAGGAAGATCAAGTGGACAGGGATGTCCCTGTCTCCAGGGCTTTTTTTATCCATTGAGCCCTAGCTAAGAGCGATTCGATAAGATCAGGATATAAAGGTTTTTTAGGTGGGTCAGACGGTTTATAAAATCTTTTTGCACACTATGTCATTGCTTTGTCTAAAGGTATGCAACTCGCTTTCAAAATTAGACATTTTAATTAACAATTTTGGTAACATTTGGGTGTGAGACATGTGAAAAGAAACATTATTCCACTTACAAATTTAGTACTTATGC
>JAMQGT020008956.1:0-14806 GCA_024447675.2 Pterophyllum scalare | reverse complement strand
TTTTTGTAGCACTAGCATTTCTGGTATTGCTCAAAATCAATTTTATTTGCTACAATTAACTACCAAAGCAGCCTGAAATATGCCCGTCTTATTTATTTGTTATTGTGAGGACTTTTTATTGTATTCGTGTGATCAAGTATCTCAGAACTCTGGAACAGTAAGTCATAATAATGAGTTGAATAAGTTGCTGAGATATTGTTTCTGACATGTTTGCTTGAGTGAATGAAATCTTCTTCCACACAGTTACCATGAAATATTGCTGTGTCTCAAATCACATACTTCCATATTTACATTCATTATTTTTAGTACATCTGTGTGTTTGCTATCAAGTACTGCTACATGAAGTGCTGCTTGAGTACCTGGAAGTGTGGAACTCCACACATTTCTCACACTCTTGGCTCGTTGGCAGATGGGGAAGGCACTGGGGAAGGACTACCAGATTTCTTTTGGCTAAGGGTAGTTTTTGTTTGTTTGTTTTTTGTTTGTTTTCCAGGGATTGCAGGTAACAACACGTTACATATGTTTAGTTCTTTTTAAACTGTTTTTTATTCAGTTTCATTAAGTGTTTATTAAACTAGCTTTGTTAAACTGCCATCTTCTCTGTAGAAGAATTTAGTATTATGTGCGGCCAGAGGCACAACATGTTGCAAATATTCATAAAACACAGTAGCTGTCACAAAAATTGCAGTAAATATTGCCAGTGTCATTTATGGTAAGTGCACATCTGGCCAACTTTGATCTGAGACAACTTTACAGTCTAAATTCATGTACTAATCAAGTAAGTATATAGTTTATATAAAGTACTAGAGGAAAGAGTATTTGAACTGAGACACACTGTATGCTTGCCTGCACTTAGACATGCATTTAATGCTGCCACACACTGCTTTGTTCCACAAAGCACGTATCACCTGATCGCTGTCACAGGCATAGTGATAACTTGGTATAATCAGTGGAACTACTAAGACCTTGCTAGTTTGATGGCTGCTCCTGGTTTGCAGCATACTGTCACAAATAGCACCCAGGTCCTTGAATTACCTCAAATACAGAGAAAAGCAGGAAGTTACTTATTTGTTAGAAAATTTTTAATCATGTTTTCGTGAGAGGTTTTCCTTACTCTCTCTGCCTTTTTGATTTTAATGAATGTTATGTTCAGTAGGAAATATTGTACATTTTTACTGCATACCATTTTATTCACAATTTTGTTTTGTTTCCACCTGGCTGGTCTTTCTATTTTTGTTTGTTTTTGATGGATTATGTGTAAGGCCTTGATTATACTTTCCATGTGTGTGAGCCTGCTACAGTCTGCTTGCATCTGAGAAATGTAAATTTTGTCATGAGACAGTGAACACGAGGGTCTTTGCAGATTTCTGCATGCCTGGCCCTTTGTCTTTTTTCCTTTTTGACCACATGGACTCCAGAGACTTTAAATTACAGCACAACCAATGTGCATGCGCCCCGGGTGGCGGACTTCAAACGGACCTCAAGGAATTATAACAGGCATTACTTTTTGGTTCTCACATCTCCTGGCCATCTCTGATAAAGAGTACACTTGAGGCTTAAGGCAAAGTTACTGAAGGCCAACACTTCCTCACCAGTTCTTTTGTCAAAATCCTTTGGGAAGCCAAAAAGAAATCCATCATTGGAGGCAACATTTCACCATCCACCTGGTCACTGGCAACCCATCTAAGGCTGAGCTTAGTGGTAAGGTTTGTTTAACATCCACCCCATTTTACAGAATTCTCTTATTTGGAACATTCAAATTGAAACGCTTTTAACGGAAAAGCTGTGATGCCAAAATTTTATTTGAAATGTAAAATCCTTTGGTTTCTGAAAATGTTCCCGTTTAGCATGAGTCTAAAACAAAACCCAAGCCTAAATCTGACCGCAGATGGTGTTTGTTAAGAGGTTAAGTTTTAACAAGAAGTGTTGGCCTTAATTTTGACAAAATACTGCAAAGTAGAAACAATGCCATGTTAACAGGTAATCCCATTCCTCCTTTGTTATTCAATCAGCCTTTAACTGTCTGTGCTGGTCAAATCACCCACTGTTTCGTCAAACAGTGGGGGGATGTTCAGTATTTAAATTGTAGTAGTATTTTACATTAATTGTGTAAGTCTGGCTAGTTTTGCTTGTTCACCGTATTTACATCAACCTCAAAGTTAGTTGAAGTTGGTGTAATTCTGTGTTTTGTACGCCCAGTCGTACACAAAACTTTTAACGTTCCTTTTCCGGTTGTTCAGGCTTTCTATCCTGAGTGTTCTGGACTGGGGTGGCAGTGGTGCAGTGGGTAGGTGCTCACCTCGCAACTGGAGGAGCGTGGATTTGAGTCCCCGTCTGAGCGTGTGCTGTCATTGTGTCCCTGGGCAAGACACTTAACCCACATTGCCTAAGTGTGAATGTGGTTGTGTGGGGCCATAGACGCGAATTGGCAGCCACACTTCTGTCAGACTGCCCCAGGGCAGCTGTGGCTGCATTAGTAGCTTACCACCACCAAGTATGATTGAGGTGTGAATGAATGGTGCACAGAATTGTAAAGCGCTTTGAGTACCGTGAAAAGCACTATATAAGTCTAAGGCATTATTATTATTACTTACAGTACCATATGAAGTCGTGCCTGTTTTTTGTGCTCAGTGATCTCTTTGCTTAAAGGTGGATCTGATCTTAATTGTTGTACATTCATAATTTTCCTTCATGTTGATATGTATTTGTTTAAAGATGATACTTTCCCAATCTGTCTCTTGTAGCAGTAATACCGTGTAAGAATATTTCTGTATTTGGTATTTCAATTTGTATATTTGTATGTACAAGAGCACTGTTGGAGGTATTGTATGAGACTGTAATCACTTTGTATTTTAATGACTGTTTTACAATTCTGTGGCTGGTGGACAGAAACAGACACTGCAGTGTGTGCAGTGTGCTCACTGCTTGGCTCCTTTATATTCTGCAGCATTTTAGTGTAGCTCCAGTCCTCATCATACAAGACTCTTCTTTCTCCTCTGCTGTGAGTTTAAGTAAGGGCCAAACCCCACAGCTTAATTACACACCTCTGTTCAACACTTGTAACCACATCTCGTGTCAGTATGTTGTATTGTGCTGTGGTGTTATGTTTAATTCCAAGCCTGATTGATTTCTAATGAGTTTTCTGATAAGAAAGAAAACAGACTCTCCTTACTGTACCAGAGATTCATTACCTTCTGTCAAGCTCAGGAAATTTTCCTTATGGCTGTGATCAGATAGAACACTTAGCTCTCATGCTGGAGCATAAAGCATCAGTGGTAACATGAAGAAAGGGCTCAAGCAGTGTAGAACAACTTGCAGACTGTAGATTGGACCAGTTTTGAGACACACTGAATTCCCACTTCATAGCCTATTTCAGCAACAGAGCACTGAACCATGGTGTAATGTGGGACATCAGGCAAGATAGATCTTTGAATATTGGCAAACAAAAGCCAAATATGGTTTTAAAATGTTACTGAAAATGTCTTTTACATCAAACATCCGTGTTGATCCACCCAAAATAATCAGGATGAGTGGGGTATAAGATTAAAAAATAATAAGAATAAATCACTGTCCTCAGAACCTTTGGTGTCTTGACTGCAGAGGACTAAAGAGGACTGGAGCTCAAAAATTATTCCTGCAGTAAATGATTTCTTTAAAGTAGAGTGACTGTTCCATGCATTAAGTAAATTGGGTCAAAAAAGTTGGGCATCTAGGATACAATATGCCATAAAATCATGAGTTACTATTCTACTGCGTGCCAGGCTGGTACAGTAATAGTTTTAAGTGACAAAAGTGCCAGAAAAATCTAAAGTTCATGCAGTGCGTATGTGTCAGCCATAGTTGTCTTGAACTGGTTATGAGTTACATAAATATACTGCAAAAACTCCAGTACCCATCACAAAATAAAAATCAATAATTCTGTTTTATGACTAGAATATTAAAGTAATTGCTTTTAATATTTTATGAATTGCAGGCATAATCAATGTTCTTTCTCCATCATCTCTTTCTGAATTTTCTTCCCTTTTGTTTGTTCCCATCATTGCTGACATCAAGGACCTCATTTACACACCAAAAAGACAGTGAGGAATCAGCAAGTGGAGAAAACCACAACCAACAGCACATTAAATACTTTTGAAGATAATACTCATAAGAGAGAAATTTAACTAATAACTAAAATCACTGAAAGAAGCTTCATTGTTGGGTGTGTATATAGGCTGCTGTGGGTTTTGTTACTACTGTACAGTAGACCCCCATTTTAATACACAACACACACTGTTTCAGTAACAATATTAATCAATAATATTGACCAGTGTAGCTTTCAGGTAAAAACAGACGCCTGTATTTATGGGCAGAGGAGAAATCAGGAGGTGTTTGTTTGAAGGAGTCGAGCAGTGACGGCCTTGGCAATCTTCTTTGGGTGTGGGTGACTTTGACTCATATCTCGGATGTTAAGACTCTTTTAATGAGGTCATGTATTCATATAAGTGCAGTGGAAATGACCACGCACAAGTAGACTTGTCGTGATGGTTCACTAAAGCAGCCATTTCCATTTCTTGAGAACAATTACCAAATTCAAGAGGTTGAGCTTTGCCTCCCCTCATTATTTTCCAAATGAAAATGTATCCCATCGAGAATAGCAAAAAAACGTTAAAATTATCATTCAGCGTTGTTGTGCCCTCCCTGCTGCTTCGTGACAGTTTCTGTGAAGATTTCCAAGGCTCAGTTGGGAATATGATTGAGTTTGATGAGGATGATGGATTGATGCTGCTTTGATTGCCCTGACATTTCCAGTTGGGCTGTAATTGTAGTTTTGGAAAATAATATGTCTATTGTCTGTGTCATTTTGCATCAGCTTCTGAGTCATTTAACTGAGCATTACATTTTGTAATAGCTTTTTTAGTCCAACACAGTAGAGTGAGATAGAGAAAAGCTTAAAAGTATCCCAGCAATTAACATTACTGCGTATGGTGATTTTGATACTAGTACAAGTTAAAACTATATCTGGGTAGCTTTCCTGAACTTTTGGGTTCTTCCTTAGAGTACACATTATAGATTGCAGCTTAGTCAAAGGGCAATGTGTTGTATCTGAATTAATAGCAAAGAAACGTTTTTCCATTGCACAATGTTGATGATAACCTATGAGAAAAAGTATTGTTTATACAGCATTTTTCTCTCCAGTAAACTGTAGTTGAACTGCTGTCTCATTGTCTTGTCATTGACTTTGTGGTGTCATTTGTCCTGGAGGAAGTGTAAAATGTATACACTTGTGATGCGATGGTACACTTTGGGACAAAAGACTGCAAACTTACACTTTGTGAATGCATAAAATTTCCACCATGCAGCATCCATGCAGTGGATTGTATTAAATGTAACATTTAACAAAGTATCTAGATGCAGCCTCTCCAGAGCTAATGTGCAAAAATGTCAGTTATAGCGTTGCTAAGGCTCTATGAGGCAGAAATAAATGGTAATGCTAGCATAGCAGCAGAATCACAATGAGAAGCTAACATAATGATGTCAAAAAACTTCTAACTATTCAAGCATTTTCTGGACTTCCAGTTTCACAGCGGGTACTCGCAAGATAGTCCAGAATGAATGAGGCTCTATGGAGTTGCAATATAAAAATTTTAATTTTATGGAGTAAATATTCTTTTCATGTAGATGGTAACATCAATTGGTCCATCATTTGACTGAATTATCACAACCAACTATAGGATGGATGGCCATGAAATTCTGTTTCCCAGAGAATAAACTCCAAATATTTTAATACTTCACACTTGACATTTTCTATTTGTGGTATTGCAGAAAATGTCTGCATTACTATTAATTACACTGTAGTGCATTTGTCTTTTTTGGGGTTTACTACTAATATCAGTTTTCTCTAGAATCTGAAAGAGAGAGGACATAAGAAGATTTTGCAGTGCATAATATAAAAGTATCCTGGAGTGCAAATATGCAATGTTGCTCCACAGTGAGTAACAAATATTAGCTTAACAGATGGCAGAAACATATGTTCAGAGGCTGCAGTGGTGCATTGCAAGCTGCAGCTAGAAATTCTCCAGATGGAGCAGCCATTAAAAAAACACCAGAACTCAAAACTGGCTGTGTGGCAGACCAAGTTAACATTAAATGTACAGGACAATCAAAAAAAAAGGGGGGGGGACATACAGTAGAAGCTCATTATGAATTCTGTACTACACTACACAAGTGTACAGGGACACTGCAGCTGCACATGTTGGCAGCCTTGCAATAATGACCATGTGATGAATAATAGAAAAAAGGATGGCGAGAACTGCACTACAGAAGCACAAGAACAGAGTTAGTGCTCAACACTCCAGGGGGCAAATTGCAGAAGTGTGTGTCTGCCATACCATACATACTCAGTCACTTTATTAGAGATACCTGTTCAGCTAATCGGCTAGTCACGTGGCACCAACAGTGCATTTAGGCATGCAGAAACAGTCACGATGACCTGCTAAATTTTAAACTGAGCATCAGAATGGGGAGGAAAGGTGATTTAAGTGACTTTGAATGTGGCATGGTCTAAGTATTTCAGGAACTGCTGATGTACTGGGATTTTGCCAAACAACCATCTCTAGGGTTTACAGAGAGTGGTTGTTACAACCCCCTACCTGCAGAGTCTAGGGGGCATGAATGTAACAACAAACCAGCAGACCAAAACACTAACTGAGTTTCTGGGCAAGATGACTGTGCACTTAAATAGAGTGTATTTACAATTATCCATTACACTATTTACAATTAATGCCATGAAAATAAATAAATAAATTGGAAAGCAAGGCAACATCAGGGTCTCCAAAGCCAAAATAACAAAAAAAAAAAAACCCACTCGTGCTAGAGAGAAAACACTAAAGGTCTAGGCTGAAACAAAAATGCCTAAGCTCACTGGCCCACCACAAAACAAAAAGGTACAAAAGTAGAAGGACTAATAAATAAAACTTTACCAAGTACAGCACAGCAAACAGGTCCTTCACATTTTGCCACTTTCACTTAAACACTTGCAGCAAAAACAGTACTAGCCCAGGAACACACATCTCAGAGCCCAGTAGCCAAATGGCAGGCAGCACCTGCTATATGTGCAGTTCCACAAATGACTGGAATCATGTTCAGCTGTGGCAGTCAGGTGTGGTATTCATCATTGGTAATTCCATTTTCCAACAGAGACTGATGGAGAGAGATGCTCTCTTTCAGAAAGAGGCCAAAAGGTCAGTGAACGTAACACCCTTCCCAATTAGAATGAACCCAGCTTGAAGAATTACCTCATAGTATATAATACATGTTTATCAAAAATGTACAAATCACACCCTAGACAATGCATCAGCCATTATGTTATCCATACCTTTTTTGTGTCTGATGTCAAAACTGAACAGCTATGATTGGGTATGGCTATTTTCAAGAAGGTACATTACCACTTTCTTCATGAGCTCAGTCTTTACTGGAGGACAACAATATGCATGTTGTGTAATGGGAAGAGAGTCACCAAAATCAATATTATGCTCGAACACAGTGTTTTGGAGGGTACATCCTCAAAAAGAGTGGAATATGCATGTATCAGGTTTCCCACATCTTCTTTTTCGCTGTCTGCGAGATAAGAGAGGTTGGCATTAAGGTTATTAAGGAATGCTGAATTTGCCAGCATACCACATTGCTGTGTGTCACACACTTTCAGATCATTGCCATGGTCTACTGGAGCAAAAGCTAGACAAACAGCAATAGAAGCAGGGGGAGTGGATTCCAGGGGTTTCTCTTTTAGATGGGTGTCTTCAGGGGCATCTTCCCTAGAGTGTAATAGCTTCAACATGTTAATATAACACAAGTGTGTCGGAAGCCTCGGTTCAGGAGTGTGGATGACATAATCAGTGTCATTTACCTTGCACAAATTGCAAATTGCGCCGAGAGGGATGAGCCGGGTGTGGGCATCAGTGCTAGCACCTTGTTGCCATGCTGAAGAGAACGCTGAAAGCTTTTCTGTCATACAGCCCTTTCATATTACCCTGAGAAGAGGAAAGGCTGTCTCAGGCTAAAGAAAAAGTATGACGTAAATGTTCCTGAAACTGTGTGACAAAATAGAGAAAAAGAGAAAATGTAAAATATATTCCAAAAACTATTCATTACAACCAAGTCATGCAGAACGTCTCTAAACCCAACACATCATACCTTGAGCAGTAGAAGATTCAATTCAATTCAGTTTTATTTATATAGCTCCAAATCACAACAGTCGCCTCAAGGCGTTTTATATTGTAAGGAAAAGACCATACAATAATTACAGAATCCCAACAATCAAAACGACCCCCTATAAGTAACCACTTGGTGACAGTGGGAAGGAAAAACTCCCTTTTAACAGGAAAACACCCCAAGCAGAACCAAGCTCAGAGAGGGGCAGTCATCTGTCGTGACTGGTTGGGGCTGAGAGGAGAGAGACAGCACAAAAGACAGACTGTGGAAGAGAGCCAGAGATTAATAATAAATGAATAAATGCGGAGTGGGGTATAAACAGAGTAAAAAGAGGTGAATGAAAAGAAACACTCAGTGCATCATAGGAACCCCCCAGCAGCCTAGACCTATAGCAGCATAACTAAGGGTTGGCTCAGGGTTACCAGGGTTATACAGTACTAAGAGGTCTCTAAGGTAAGATGGGGGCCTGATTATTCAAAATCTGTTTTACAACTACTCTTTCAAGGATTTTTGAGAGAAAAGAAAGGTTGGAGATTAGATTGAGTGTATTTTTCTTTTGTTTTGGTTTATATTCCTTAGTTTTTATATTTTTTATACCTTTAGGGTATTTTTTATTTTGTGACAGTGCAATTCGGGGGTGTTGATTTATTTAAACTATTTAAATTAACATTTAAACTAACATATTCATCCTGCTGTAACCAGGATTCTGTAAGGCAGAATAAATCAATATGTTGATCAATTATTAAATCATTTACTAACAGGGACTTGGAAGAGAGAGACCTAATGTTTAATAATCCACATTTAACTGTTTTACTCTTTGGTGAAGTTGAGGATGCTATATTATTTATTTTTTTTGAATTTTTATAATTGAATATGTCTTTGCTGATTTTTCATTGTTTTTTTGGTGGTCTGGGGGCAGCCACTGTCTCTATGGGGATGGGGTTTTGCAGGGATGGCCGGAGGAGAGAAGCTGCAGAGAGGCATGTAAGACTGCAACTCTGCTTCCTGGTCTCAACCCTGGGTAGTCAGGTTTTAGGAGGGTTAATAAATTTGGCCAGATTTCTAGAAATGAGAGCTGCTCCATCCAAAGTGGGATGGATGCCATCTCTCCTAACAAGACCAGGTTTTCCCCAGAAACTTTTCCATTTATCTATAAAGCCCACATCATTTTTTGGACACCACTCAGACAGCCAGCGATTCAAGGAGAACACGTGACAAAACATGTCACTCCTGGACCGATTGGAGAGGGGGCCAGAGAAAACAACCGACATTGTTTTTGCAAAGTTACGCACAATTCAATATTAATTTTAGTGACCTCCGATTGGCGTAACCAGGTGTCATTACTGCTGATGTGAATTCTATCCATCCATCCATTTTCTTCTGGTTATCTTGGGCCGGGTCATGGCGGGCGGCAGCCTAAGCAGAGAAGCCCAGGCCTCCCTCTCCTCAGCCACCTCCACCAGTTCATCCGGAGGGACCCCAAGGCGTTCCCAGGCCAGCCAAGAGATATAATCTCTCCAGCGTGTCCTGGGACTGCCCCAGGGCCTCCTCCCGGTAGGACATGCCCGGAACACCTCACCCAAGAGGCGTGACGTGAATTCTAATCTTACCAAATTTACGATTAGCCTTAGCCAGCAGTTTCAAATTTCCTTGAATGTGGCCTGCCCCTGCCCCCGAATGTCTGGCTGCCCTGGAAGACATTCGACTATGGTTGCTGGTGTCACTAGATTCACGTTTCTCAAAACAGAGTTGCCAATAACCAGTTTGTTCCTCGGCGGGTGTGTCACTGAGTGGGGAAAAATGGTTAGAGACCTGAACGGGCTGGTGGTGTGCCAGAGGCTTCTGTTTAAGGCTACGCTTCCTCCTCACAGTCACCCAGAATTAGAACTAGAAAAAAGCACCTCAGTTGGATGCAAGTTTGGACTTTGAGTAAGTCACTGCAACACCTTTATTTTGCTTTTATTTAGCCATTAATAGGTGGACTTGGTGGTGTGTTTTGGATCACTGTCCTGCTGCATAACCCAAGTGTGCTTGAGCTTCAGGGCATGAACTAATCGCATAATATTCTAGCAGAGTTCATGGTTCCATCGATTACAGCAAGTCATCCAAATCCTAAAGTAGCAAAGCACCCGCAGACCATCAATGATGTTGGTATGATGTTCTTTTTTATGCTGTGTTAGTTTCACTGTTGGTATGATCCTCTTTTTATAAAATGCTATGTTCCTTTTACGCCAGATTAACAGGCACTCAAACCTTCCCAAAAGCTCAGGTTTTGTCTTATCAGTCCACTGAATATTTTCCCAAGTCAATGGGTCTGGCAGTAATCAGGCCTGGGTATGGCGAGGGAAATAGAACTCAGTTTTCTAACGCATGTGGGGGAGTTTTTCACACAGGGTCAGGTAGGTTTAGATAGCTTTTTTCCCTTAATAAATGAAATTATCGTTTAAAACTGTATTTTGTAGTTTCTTGGGTTATCTTTATCTAATTTTAAAAGGGGTAAGTCCCAAGTATGTCAGCCAGGACACCACAGTTCATGGTCTTTAGTCTTTATCTGATCTGTTTCCTGTGCTAGACCTGACTTCAAAAAGGGAACAGTTAAGGGATGAGTGTTGTCAGTGTGATTAACCTTTGTCTTTTTTGTTCACCTCACCCTTTGTGTCTGCTGTCCAATCCCAGTTCTGCCAGCCATCCATCTCTCTGTATCTCTCCTCAGTCTCTCTCCCCCCATCCTTTGTTGAAGGTTAACTGGGTTGAACCTGGGGTATAGATCATAGCCTTAAGATCAATCAACTGTTTTTTACATCTTCAGATCTCTCTTTGTGTGTGTGTGTGTGGGTGCGTGTGTGTGTGTGTGTGTGTGAGAGAGAGACTGTTCTGGACAGTCTCTCTCACCATTCAAGGACATACAATGAAAACCCACCCAGAGAACATAAGACCTGTTAAACTAATGCCAGCCCAAGGTTTGACTGGCAGCAGCTGCCGGCCTTTTTACACATTGCATCATGGATTCTATTATAAATGAATAAAACCATCATTGATTACCATCACTTTACCTACAACAACCCATAATTACAAAGTGAAAATATATTTTTAAACACCTGCTTCAATTGTTATCTGCTCATTAAACAGCCCTTACTGGTAGTTGTCACATAATTAAGATTCAGATTGGATAAACTGTCACTACTGCCTAACTACTAATAGGCCAGAAGATTTCAGGGCTACGGTTAGGTTCATCACAGATGACTTAAGACCTCAGAGGATTAAGAAACATCATGTTTTTTGGTAACACTTTATAATACAGTCTGCGACTAAATGTCGTTACACACTAGAACACACTAGAAGCATTTCGCAAAAATGACACAAAATTCCGACTCTTTCAGATGCGAACTTGTCGTGTAACCTACATACACACCAAACGCATTGCATTTTTATGAATAAATCATCCTCATAAAAGCACTGTGAAAAAAATGCAGTCGACATCAGCGATGATGTAATGAGGTCCTGATGTTTCTAAACAAGAGAAGAAAGAAACGGAGGTTCTGGACTCATCCAACTCTCATAAGAAAGCAGCAGCAGGGAGAATTTCATGGTATGATCCAGGAGCTGAAGCTGCATCACAGCTGCTTTCACGCATATTTCAGGATGTCAGTGGGCAGTTTGAGCTCTTGTTGGTAGACTTCAGAACACATCTGAGGAGCCAGAGAAACAAATTCAGAGAGCCAACTGACCCGAAGCAGCATGTAGCTGTGTGTCTGAGGAAAAAGGGTATTATTTTTCTATTCCCACATCACTGTATATTCAGTATATTGGAGCGCGTCTTGAGATATGACCTCACGTTGCCAAACGCAGCGCTCTGATTGGCCAAATCAAACTTCCATCCATCCATTCACTTCCACTTATCATCTTATATTTATCATCATCTGTTTTGATCTCCACTTAGAAAAGGAAGAAGCATGACGTAATGAGGTCCTGATGTTTCTAAACAAGAGAAGAAAGAAACAGAGATTCTGGTTTTATCCAACTCTCATGAGAAAGCAGCAGGGAGAATTTCATGGTTTGATCCTGGAGTTGAAGCTGCATCACGGCCGCATTCGGGATATCAGCTCAAGAGTTTGAGCTCTTCTTGGCAGAGTTGGGACCACGTCTGAGGAGGCAGAGAAAGAAATTCAGTGGCTTGATTGACTGGAGCAGCATCAAGCTCCATGTGTCTGAGGGAAAATAGTATAATTTATTGTTCCCACATCACTGTACAGTGGGTATGGAAAGTATTCAGACCTGTTTAAATTTTCCACTCATTGTTTCATTGCAGCCATTTGCTGAAATCAAAAAAGTTCATTTTATTTCTCATTAATGTACACTCAGCTCCCCATCTTGACAGAAAAAAAAATGTAGAAATTTTTGCAAATTTATTAAAAAAGAAAAACTGAAATATCACATGGTCATAAGTATTCAGACCCTTTGCTCAGTATTGAATAGAAGCACCCTTTTGAGCAAGTACAGCCAGGAGTCTTCTTGGGAATTCACTTCAATTCAATTTTATTTATATAGCGCCAAATCACAACAAACAGTCACCTCAAGGCGCTTTGTATTGTGGGTAAAGACCCTACAATAACACAGAGAAAACCCAACAGTCAAAACGACCCCCTATGAGCAAACACTTGGCGATGGTGGGAAGGAAAAACTCCTTTTTAACAGGAAGAAACCTCCAGCAGAACCAGGCTCAGGGAGGGGCAGTCATCTGCTGTGACCGGTTGGGGCTGAGGGGAGAGAGACAGGACAAAAGACATGCTGTGGAAGAGAGTCAGAGATTAATAATAACGATTAAATACAGAGTGAAGTATAAACAAGTAAGTAAAGGTGAGTGAGAAGAAACCTCAGCAGCCTAGGCCTATAGCAGCATAACTAAGGGGTGGTTCAGGGTCATCTGATCCAGCCCTAACTATAAGCTTGATCAAAAAGTTAAGTTTTAAGCCTAACCTTGAAAATAGAGAGGGTGTCTGTCTCCCGAATCCAAGCTGGGAGCTGGTTCCACAGAAGAGGGGCCTGAAAGCTGAAGGCTCTGCCTCCCATTCTACTTTTAAGTATCCTAGGAACCACAAGTAAGCCAGTCTGAGAATGAAGTGCTCTATTGGGGTGATATGGTACTATAAGGTCTTTGAGATAAGATGAGGCCTGATTATTCAAGACCTTGTATGTTAGGAGAAGGATTTTAAATTCTACTCTAGATTTAACAGGGAGCCAATGAAGAGAAGCCAATATGGGAGAAACACGCTGCTCTCTTTCTAATCCCTGTCAGTACTCTCGCTGCAGCATTTTGGATCAGCTGCCGGCTTTTCTTAAGGGAGCTTTTAGGACAGCCTGATAATAATGAATTACAGTAGTCCAGCCTAGAAGTAATAAATCCATGGATTAACTTTTCAGCATCAGTCTGAGAAAGGATGTTTCTAATTTTATAAATATTTCGCAAATGTAAAATTGGGGAGGGGCCCAGAGAAAACTACAGAGTCCGACATTGTTTTTGCAAAGTCACACACCGATTCAATATTAATTTTAGTGACCTCCGATTGGCGTAACCGGGTGTCATTACTGCCGACGTGAATAACGACCTTACCAAATCTACGATTAGCCTTAGCCAGCAGTTTCAAATTTCCATGAATGTCGCCTGCCCTGGAAGACATTTGACTATGGTCGCTGGTGTCGCTAGCTTCACGTTTCTCAAAACAGAGTTGCCAATAACCAGAGTTTGTTCCTCGACGGGTTTGTCACAGAGTGGAGAAAAATGGTTAGAGACCTGAACAGGTTGGTGGTGTACCCGGGGCTTCTGTTTTGGACTACACTTCCTCCTCACAGTCACCCAGCAAGCCTGCTTTCCCTGCTGCTCGGGATCTGCTGGGGGGCAGCTAACGGCAGCTAAGCTACCATGGTCCGCACCGACTACTGGGGCCTGGCTAGCTATAGGATTTTCCAGGGTCCGGAGCCGAGTCTCCAATTCAGAAAGCCTGGCCTCCAGAGCTACAAACAGACTGCATTTATTACAAGTACCATTACTGCTAAAGGAGGCCGAGGAGTAACTAAACATGTGACACTCAGAGCAGGAAAGTGCAGGAGGGACAGGAGAGGAAGCCATGCTGCTAGTGAGTCGGCTAAGAGCTTAGCTACTAGCTGCGCTAAGCTAGCGAATTTCTAAAACGAATAAAGTGAATAATGGGAATACTGGTGATCAAGCAAAGAGTGTGCTCTATATAAAGCAGGTGAAGATTACACTGAAATATGCAATTATCCAGATAAATCGAGGTATACAGATTAACCAGCTAACAGACACCAAAACACCACTGTGCTCCGAAACAGGAACAGGAAGTGATACAATACCATAGTGAGAGTCAACAACAATGATGCAACAAGTTTTTCACAACTGGATTTGGGAAGCCATTTTCAGGTCTCTCCAGAGATGCTCAATTGGGTTTAGGTCAGGGCTCTGGCTGGGCCAGTCAAGAATGGTCACAGAGTTGTTCCAAAGCCACTTCTTTGTTATTTTAGCTGTGGGCTTAGGGTCATTGTCTTGTTGGAAGGTGAACCTTCGGTGCAGTCTGAGGTCCTGAGCACTCTGGAAGAG